>LR812539.1:1652556-1687556 GCA_903798195.1 Danio kyathit
ACACATTTTTATGACTTAATAATGCCTCTCATAATGAGATAACTTCTCAAAGTAATGACTTTTTCATAATGAGATATCTCATAATGACTCATTTTTATGACTTAATAATGCCTCTCATAATGAGATAACTTCTCAAAGTAATGACTTTTTCATAATGAGATATCTCATAATAGACACATTTTTATGACTTTATAATGCCTCTCATAATGAGATAACTTCTCAAAGTAATGACGTTCTCATAATGAGATATCTCATAATGACTAATTTTTATGACTTAATAATGCCTCTCATAATAAGATAACTTCTCAAAGTAATGACTTTTTCATAATGAGATATCTCATAATAGACACATTTTATGACTTTATAATGCCTCTCATAATGAGATAACTTCTCAAAGTAATGACGTTCTCATAATGAGATATCTCATAATGACTCATTTTTATGACTTAATAATGCCTCTCATAATGAGATAACTTCTCAAAGTAATGACGTTCTCATAATGAGATATCTCATAATAGACACATTTTTATGACTTAATAATGCCTCTCATAATGAGATACCTTCTCAAAGTAATGACTTTTTCATAATGAGATATCTCATAATAGACACATTTTTATGACTCATAATACTCTTATAATAAGACCTTTTCTCATAATGAGATAATTTCCTGTAATAGTCACTCTCATAATGAGATATTATCTCATAATAATGAGATGTTTTTGCATAATGAATCATTATTAAATATTTTCTCATAATACTGACTCATTTTTATAACTCGCATAATGACTCTCATAATCACTCATTTTTAGAACTTTCTCAAAATAATGACTTTCTCATAACATTCTCATAATAATATATCATCTCATAATAATGACTTTTTTAATGACACATTAATGACTCTCTCGTAAGGAGATATTTTCTTAGTAATTAGATTTCTCATAATAATGACTTTTTCATAATGAGATATTCTCCTAATAATGAGGTATTTTCTCATGATTAAAGACTTTTTTTATTTTTATGACTTCCTCATTTTATGACATAATAAACGTTCTCATAATGATTGTTTTCTCATAATAATGACTAGAGATATCTCATAATGACTAATTGTTATGACAATAGTCTCCAAATGAGATATTATCTCATAATCATGACGTTCTCATAATGAGATCTTTTATCATAATAATGAGATAGTTTCCTGTAATTGTGAATTTCTCATAATGACTCTCTCATAATAATGTTTTTGCATAATGAATCATTATTAAATATTTTCTCATAATACGGACTCATTTTTATAACTCGCATAATGACTCTCATAATCACTCATTTTTATAACTTTCTCAAAATAATGACTTTCTCATAACATTGTCATAATGATATATCATCTCATAATAATGACTTTTTCATAATGAGATATTCTCATAATAATGAGATATTTTCTCATGATTAAAGACTTTTTTTATTTTTATGACTTTCTCATTTTTATGACTCATAATAAACGTTCTCATAATGAATGTTTTCTCATAATAATGACTAGAGATATCTCATAATGACTAATTGTTATGACAATAGTCTCCAAATGAGATATTATCTCATAATAATGACGTTCTCATAATGAGATCTTTTATCATAATAATGAGATAGTTTCCTGTAATTGTGAATTTCTCTTAATGACTCTCTCATAATAATGTTTTCGCATAATGAATCATTATTAAATATTTTCTCATAATAAATGCTTTCTCATTATTATGACGTTCTCACATCATTCTCATAATGGGATGTTGTTATTATGACAATTGTATGCCATAATGACTCATAATGAGATATTATCTCATAATTATGACATTTTTATGACTCATATTGAGATATTATCTCATAATTATGACATTTTTATGACTCATAATGAGATATCTCATAATAATGACATTTTTATGACTCATAATGAGATATTATCTCATAATTATGACATTTTTATGACTCATAATAATGACTCATAATGAGATATTATCTCAATTATGACATTTTTATGACTCATAATGAGATATTATCTCATAATTAGGACATTTTTATGACTCATAATAATGACTCATAATGAGATATTCTCATAATAATGAGATATTTTCTCATGATTAAAGACTTTTTTTATTTTTATGACTTTCTCATTTTTATGACTCATAATAAACGTTCTCATAATGAATGTTTTCTCATAATAATGACTAGAGATATCTCATAATGACTAATTGTTATGACAATAGTCTCCAAATGAGATATTATCTCATAATAATGACGTTCTCATAATGAGATCTTTTATCATAATAATGAGATAGTTTCCTGTAATTGTGAATTTCTCTTAATGACTCTCTCATAATAATGTTTTCGCATAATGAATCATTATTAAATATTTTCTCATAATAAATGCTTTCTCATTATTATGACGTTCTCACATCATTCTCATAATGGGATGTTGTTATTATGACAATTGTATGCCATAATGACTCATAATGAGATATTATCTCATAATTATGACATTTTTATGACTCATATTGAGATATTATCTCATAATTATGACATTTTTATGACTCATAATGAGATATTATCTCATAATTATGACATTTTTATGACTCATAATGAGATATTATCTCATAATTAGGACATTTTTATGACTCATAATAATGACTCATAATGAGATATTATCTCATAATTATGACATTTTTATGACTCATAATGAGATATCTCATAATTATGACACTTTTATGACTCATAATGAGATATTATCTCATAATTATGACACTTTTATGACTCATAATGAGATATTATCTCATAATTATGACACTTTTATGACTCATAATGAGATATTATCTCATAATTATGACACTTTTATGACTCATAATAATGACTCATAATGAGATATTATCGCAATTATGACATTTTTTGACTCATAATGAGATATCTCATAATTATGACATTTTTATGACTCATAATGAGATATTATCTCATAATTATGACATTTTTATGACTCATAATGAGATATTATCTCATAATTATGATTTTTATGACTCATGAGATATTATCTCATAATTATGACATTTTTATGACTCATAATGAGATATTATCTCATAATTATGATTTTTATGACTCATGAGATATTATCTCATAATTATGACATTTTTATGACTCATGAGATATTATCTCATAATTATGATTTTTATGACTCATGAGATATTATCTCATAATTATGATTTTTATGACTCATAATGAGATATTATTTCATAATTATGACATTTTTATGACTCATAATAATGACTCATAATGAGATATTATCTCAATTATGACCTATAATAATGTTTTTGCATAATAATGACTCATATTTTCTCATAATAAAGTCTTTTTCATTATGACTTTCTCAGAATGAGATAATTTATCATAAAAAGACTTTCATAATGGACTCATTTTTATGACTCATAATAATATATTGTCTCATAATGACTCATAATAATGAGATGATTTTGCAAAATAAAGGATTTCTCATTATTATGACTCTCATAATGAGTTTCTCATATTTTTTCATGAGATATTTTCTTGACTTAATAACTTTCATAATACTTTATAATAATAATGAGATATTTTCTATTTTTCTTTCAGACACTTTCAAACTGTAATTTTTTATAAAATCCTCCAGATATATACATATAAATCCCCAACACCTGTGAAAAAAACACCAGGATCAACGCGTGATGTTTAAAAAATAATTTATTGTTCTTTATGTACAGTAAATATAGAAAAGGGAGTAGAAAAGTAAGCGTCCGGGAGCTCTCTGTACACTGCGTCGGGCATTGTGGGTAATCTGCTCAACACAGGGGCAATGTGGGCAGTCTGCTGGACAGAGGGGCATTGTGGGTAATCTGCTCTTTGGTTTGTGAATGTCATGATCTGGCCTTCACAGACCTGAGGAAAGAGTTTGCTGGTCTGAGATCAGTTTAAACCATGGGTGGGGGGTAATAAAAGATTAAAATAAAGACGCATCTCATTAAAGCTGCTAAATACTCCGAGAACAACTACGAGAACTAATCAGAACAACAACAATACTCATAATCATAATACAAAGGCTCTTAAGTGTGTGTGTTTTGGTCCGTTCTGAAGGCAGCGCTGATGATGATGATCATAAACACACACTAATACTGATGCAGATATTATAATAACACACATTTCATAAGCTCGCTTTGTCCAGACGCTCCAATAAATAAAGCAACAATTCAGAACAAAACACAAGAGGAAATAAACCACACTATAATGCAGAAAGCAGAGCAACACAGCAAATAATAACAATCAAAATAACTCTAATTCAATATTCATGCTGTTCATCTGCTTCCAAAATGACTGAAAATGTGTACAAATGAGTTTTCTGGAAAAAAAAAACTAAGAAAAAAATTTAAAGAATTAAAAAAAAAAAATTGTAAATTTTTCTTTTATTTTAAATACAAATAAAAAAAATGACTGAAAATATGAAAAAAATGTTTTCTAAAAAAATACAACAAATTTAAAAAATATAAAGAAAAAAAAAACAAATTTAATTAATTTATTTGAATAATTTTACATTTAATAAAAAAAAATCATTTTATTTAATTTTTTTAAAAAGTACAAATACAACGACCAAAATAAAAAGGTTTCTATGTTTATTTTATATTTAAATTGATATATATATATATATTCAACGGTCTCAAGCTCAATTCCTGGAGGGTTGCAGCTCTGCTTAGTTTGGCTCCAACCAGCTCCAACTCACACCTACTTAATAGTCTCTAGAGCAGGGGTCACCAAACTTGTTCCTGGAGGGCCGGTGTCCTGCAGATTTTAGCTCCAACCCTAATCAAACACACCTGAACAAGCTAATTAAGGTCTTACTAGGTGTACTTGAAACACCCAGGCAGGTGTGTTGAGGCAAGCTGGAGCTAAAGCCTGCAGGGACACCGGCCCTCCAGGACTGAGATTGGTGACCCCTGCTCTAGAGTAAAGGGGTGCCCAAACTCAGTCCTGGAGTGCCGGTGCCCTGCAAAGTTTAGTTCCAACCCCAATTAGACACACTTGACCCAGCTGTTTAAGCTGTTTCTAGGTGTACTAGAAACTTCCAGGCAGGTGTGTTGAAGAAAGTTGGAGCTAAACTATGCAGGAAACCGGCCCTCCAGGACTGAGTTTGGACACCCATGCTCTAGTAGTCTTGAACACCTTGAGTAGTTGATCAGCCGTGTTTGATTAGGGTTGGAGCAAAACTGTGTAGAGCTGCGGTCCTCCAGGAATTGACTTTGACACCCCTGGATGTTTAGAAAATAATAATAATATTAAATCATAAAATTAAACATGCTTGTTCCATTTTAACTGATTGTATTTTTCTTAAACCAGACTAAAATAATTTCGTCTAGTTTTGAACAAAGAAACAAAAATGAAGTGATTTTATGATTAAAACAAGAATAAAAATCAGTCGATATAATCAAAACATTATATCTTTATGTGAATTTATGCTTAAAATCAGAAATATGCATCACAAAACCTATAATAATGAGCAATAATGATTCCCTGTAAGATGTTTCACATTGGTTAAACTTACAAACTCAAGTTCACCAAATGTGAGTCAACTCAACTCAGAGAGACTCTGTTTCAACTCCAGATGTTTCACTATATATTTAACCAAAACTCAACATCTTAAGTTGAAACAAAGAATCTCTCTTGAGATTGTGAGTTTAACCAATGTGAAACGTTTTCCATTGAAAAAAAATGTATAAAAAATAATAATAAAAATAATAATAATAATATATAAGAAGAGTTCATATGCAAAAAAAGGTGCCTGTCTGAAATGTCCAGAGAAAATGAGCATTATTCTCAGCCTCCTTTGTTTATGTTGAGATATTTCACTTTGAAGACCATGAAAAGAACTTACTCCTTACAATAAACGTGAAATTACTGAACACACACAGGAGCCTGATTAAAAAGACTAATGTTAGACAACTTTTAGAGGTTTTCTGCATCTCATACGGTGTTGCATATTTCTGATTTTAAGCTCAAACTCACTCCATTTAGATTTTTTTTTCTCCAGAAAACAAGACATTAAATTCAGTCATTTTGCTTCTCCAGTAAATAAATCCTCTTAAAAACATCTCCATATTTATACTGAGAAAAAGAAGGTTTATTTTGTACCATAAAGTGCAGATTTATGGCATTTATCTGATGTAAATGTGTTCATCTCTCATCATCTGGTGTTAGGAATCAGACAGAAATACACCACAGAAAGCATTAAAACTAATCAGAGTCTCTGATGAAGGAAAAACTCAGAAAATAAAGCCAGATTAAAAGCTTCTTCCTCAGTGGTTTAGTCTTAAAACATTCTGAAATCAAGATACATTTACTGTATTTGAATGACTTTATATTTAGAGTAATTGATAGTCTGGATTATTGGACAACAGCTGGTTTAATGAGGTTTAGAAATAATAATAATAATAATTAAAAAAAAATCCATTTGAATTGATTTCATTTTTTTTAAAACCAGAAAAAAAAAAACATCTGTCCATGTCTGCAGGATAAAAGTGTTCATCTTTAGGCTTTTTAAAGTCTAATCTTGGTCACTTTGGTGTTCAGAATAAATGCATCTTTACTTAAAAACGATTCATAAATTTATTCTGAAAACCAAAAACATGAATGCAAATGAAAAACTTAATTTGCAAACAATCTGAGAAATATATATATATGTGTGTGTGTGTGTGTGTGTGTGTGTGTGTGTGTGTGTGTGTGTGTGTATAAATGAAATCCATATGAGATCAAAGCTCTGGGGTTGAGCATGTCTGTCCTGCTTTAAGCTGAATGAACACATCTGCTGTGGAGTCAGACTGAGTGCTGGAGACGTTTATAGTGTTTCATCATCAGAACCGGCTGTGCAGTGAACAATATCTTGATTTCAGAATATCTGAGTGTCTTGACAGAAATACTGAGACTGCAGAGCGGAGAAACACACACACACACGCGCGCGCGCGCGCACACACACACACACACACATCAGGACACGAGATGGAGAAACACAGCAATATACTGCAGTCTGGAGGAGCTGACACACACACACACACACACACACAATACTGCAGTCTGGAGGAGCTGACCCACACACACACACACAAACAAACACAATACTGCAGTCTAAATGAACTGAAACACACACATGCTATACTGCAGTGTGAAGCAGCTGAGACACACACACACAAGCCATTCCTCAATCTGCTTTCTCACTTCTCCACCCAATTTTACCCCTCCATCCACTCACACACTCCACACCCAATCACACTCCTCCACCCACTCCTTAACACACTATTCCATTCGCTCACACACTCTAGCATCCAATCCTCCACCCAATCACACTCATCCACCTAATCACACTACTCCATTTACACTCCTCCACCCAGAATTCTACACCTAATCACACTCCTCCTTTCACTCCTCCACCTATTCGCACTAAATATTTTACACTTCTCCACCCAGACTCCTCCACCCAATCACACTTCTTTCACTCCATCCACCCAATCACACTCCACTAGCCAATCACTCCATCCACTCCTCCACCCAATCACACTTCTTTCACTCCTTCACCCAATCACACTCCACTAGCCAATCACTCCATCCACTCCACCCAATCACACTTCTTTCACTTCTCCACCCAATCACACTCCACTAGCCAATCACTCCATCCACTCCTCCACCCAATCACACTTCTTTCACTCCTCCACCCAATCACACTCCACTAGCCAATCACTTCATCCACTCCACCCAATCACACTTCTTTCACTTCTCCACCCAATCACACTCCACTAGCCAATCACTCCATCCACTCCTCCACCCAATCACACTTCTTTCACTCCTCCACCCAGACTCCTCCACCCCATCACACTTGTTTCAATTCTCCACCCAATCCCACTCCACCAGCCAATTACTTCACTCCTCCAACCAAATACACTCTTCCATCTGCTCCACCCAATCTTTCAGTCCCTAAGCCAAACACACTCCTCCACACAATCACACTCCATCCAATCTTCCACCCAAACACAATACACCACCCATTCATACACCACTCCTCCATCCGTTCCCATGTAAATGTGCGTAGTTGTTCAAAGGTCAGGAGAGCATGCAGTCCTATGAAGCCTCCACCTCCTTCCCTACCCACTCCCGCACAAGCGTGTGTGCAACTGTTCAATGGTAACGAGAGCTTGCCTCCGTCCACTCCTCCACCCGAGTGTGTGTTGTTCAGAGGTCATGAGTGTGCATTCGTACGAAGCCTCCGCCCTCTCCTCCACCCGTGAGTGTGTGTGTGTGCAGTTGTTCAGAGGTCATGAGTGTGCATTCGTACGAAGCCTCCGCCCACTCCTCCACCCGTGTGTGTGTGTGCAGTTGTTTAGAGGTCATGAGAGCGTACAGTTGTATGAAGCCTCCGCCCGCTCCTCCACCCGAGGTCATGAGAGCGTGCAGTCATATGAAGCCTCCTCCAGCTCCTCGTCCTCCGGCTGCTCCAGCGGTGTGTCCTCCAGGGGCCTGGTGGAGGTTCCGGCGGGGCCATCCAGAGGCAGTGTGTGGAGGGTGGAGGTGTCCTCCACTCGGGGTAGCAGTAGCAGCGGCGCTTCACTCAGCTTAGAGGCTCCGGTAGGCTGGAAGGCATCAGGCTGCACCTGCTCCACCTCAACCTCCATCAGCTTCAGCAGCTCCGGGCGGATGAGGTTCAGGAACGCCTTATAGCCCAGACTGACACAGTACACGGAGAGAACAAGTCAATAAATAACGAACGCGCCAAGATTGGGAAAATGACTACTGTTATAAAACATTTAAAATACAAACAGAATTTAATAAAGACAACAACAAAAACATTTATAGTAAATACTACAGTGCGTTTTAATTATACTATAGTACTCCAATTAGTCTGTTTTGGTGATTCTGTGGTTGCTATGGTAACAACAACATTGATTAATCTGTAGTGGTGATTCTGTGGTTGCTATGGTAACAACAACATTGATTAATATGTAGTGGTGATTCTGTGGTTGCTATGGTAACAACAACATAGAATAAACTGTAGTGGTGATTCTGTGGTTGCTATGGTAATAACAACATTGATTAATCATTAGTGGTGATTCTGTCGTTGCTATGGTAACAACAATATTAATTAATCTGTAGTAGTGATTCTGTAGTTGTTATGGTAACAACAATATTGATCAATCTGTAGTGGTGATTTTGTGGTTGCTATGGTAACAACAACATTGATTAATCTGAGGTGGTTATTCTGTCGTTGCTATGGTAACAACAACATTGATTAATCTGTAGTGGTGATTCTGTGGTTGCTATGGTAACAACAACATTGATTAATCTGTAGTGGTGATTCTGTCGTTGCTATGGTAACAACAACATAGAATAAACTGTAGTGGTGATTCTGTTGTTGCTATGGTAACAACAACATTGATTAATCATTAGTGGTGATTCTGTCGTTGCTATGGTAACAACAACATTGATTAATCATTAGTGGTAATTCTGTAGTTGCTATGGTACCAACAATATTAATTAATCTGTAGTAGTGATTCTGTGGTTGCTATAGTAACAACAATATTAATTAATCGGTTTTGGTGATTCTGTAGTTGCTATGGTAACAACAACATTGATTAATCTGTAGTGGTGATTCTGTGGTTGCTATGGTAACAACAACATTGATTAATCTGTAGTAGTGATTCTGTTGTTGCTATGGTAACAACAACAGAATAAACTGTAGTGGTGATTCTGTTGTTGCTATGGTAACAACAACATTGATTAATCATTAGTGGTGATTCTGTCGTTAATATAGTAACAACAATATTAATCGGTTAATTAATCGGTTGTTGTGGTTCTGCAGTTGCTATGGTAACAACAATTATAGTAATTAATCGGTTGTTGTGGTTCTGCAGTTGCTATGGTAACAACAACTATAGTAATTAATCGGTTGTTGTGGTTCTGCAGTTGCTATGGTAACAACAACTATAGTAATTAATCGGTTGTTGTGGTTCTGCAGTTGCTATGGTAATAACAATTATAGTAATTAATCGGTTGTTGTGGTTCTGCAGTTGCTATGGTAACAACAATTATAGTAATTAATCGGTTGTTGTGGTTCAGCAGTTGCTATGGTAACAACAACTATAATAATTAATCGGTTTTTGTGGTTCTGCAGTTGCTATGGTAACAACAATTATAGTAATTAATCGGTTGTTGTGGTTCTGCAGTTGCTATGGTAACAACAATTATAGTAATTAATCGGTTGTTGTGGTTCTGCAGTTGCTATGGTAACAGCAGCTATAGAAATTAAGGCGTAACTAAATTAATTAGGTAAGTAATTGGACAACAGTGGTTTGTTCTGTACAGAATCAGAAAAAAAATCTCTAAAGAGGCTAATAATATTGACCACAGCTGTTTTTTTTTATTCCAAAACCAACTAAATGTTCTTGCACTTGAAGATTTATTAGAAAAACAATTACAATTTCACAGGAGGACAAATAAAACGTTCACACAGAAAATAGTAGTATTAGTAGTACAGCAGTTTCTAATAGTAGTAACACACCAGCATTTCTACAGTAATCTTGATCAAACACACATGACGAGTGTAATACGAATGTGTGATAATGAGATGCTGACTGACCAATCAGACGAGGCCCAGCGGTCGACCGCCATCAGTCCGGCTCTGATGCTCTGCACAGTCTCTGACGGCACTTCTGGACTGTCCAGAAAACACACCACCTGTTTAATGACGGCGGCGTCCCGTAAGATCAGCCCGATCACCACACACCACTCCAGACAACAGGCCTCCATGAACACGTGCAGGAGATACCTACACACACACACAGGTAATAATTAACTTGATGACAGAATTATTTTAAATAGAAATAAAACAAAGAAAAGGTGAAAATAATACTTTGTTTTTTATACTGAAGACATTTTCCAGAGTGAGTAAAAGGGCTCGCAAAATCACTCTGGACGACTCGCACCCAGCACACTATCTGTTCCAACTGTTACTGTCTGGTCGGCGCTACAGAGCACCAAGCACAAAAACAGCCAGACACAGGAAAAGCTTCTTTCCTCAGGCCATCTACCTCATAAACAGTTATATATTCCCCTACTGGGCAATAAATGTGCAATACTTTCTCATACGCATTTGTACACAGCACCTTACAACCTGTATATTTACAACAAATCTGTACTATGTGGTGTAGTCCTAAAAGAAAAGGTGGTGTACTATTACCCACCCAACCTAAATTTTAAATGAATGTTGGCAAAGAAACAACGAAAGTCAATGTTTCTTTGATTTATTATATATACATACATATACTTTGGAAGTCAATGGTTACAGGTTTCCTGTTTTCTTCAAAATATCTTCTTTTGTGTTCAACCGAAAAAAAAAAGCAAAACTTTTAGGGGGGCTGAATAGAAATATAAAGGGGCTAAAGCGACTCCCATGCTGTTTTATAATTTAACTGAATGTTTCAGTGAGACATCACTCAGTTGACTTGTCGTGATCTTCGAAAAACTCATGTAATTTTTTTTCTCACAGCTGCTGTGGTTGTCAGGGATGGGAATGGCGCAAGTTATACAAAAAGGCTCCAATTGCAACATATTAGGATTCGAGTTAAAAAAATCAAACATTTGGTATACAGTTAAAGAGGACGTGAACATATACATGTACATTAGGGAAGTCTATTCAGCTAAACAAGTGAGTATACCGAGGGTATATGCAATTATTGGTCATCAGAAGTGGTAATACCCAAACAGCTCATGGAAAAAAGTAGGCATACTGAGTATACGTGCGTATAGCCCCGACTACACCACTGATCTGTACAGACAACTCAACATCCAGATATTTTTTCCTTTCTGCATCTCTGTTTAATGTCTAATGTTTATCGCCTTTTTCTTTTCTCATATTTAATTTTGTGTTGTCACTTTATGTACACTGGAAGCTTCTGTTGCCAAAACAAATTCCTTGTGTGTGTGAAGCACACTTGGCAATAAAACTGATTCGGATTCTGATTTTTGAGCACAAAATTTTACATATACAAAATATATACACTAGTGGTGGGCCGTTATCGGCGTTAACACGAGACTCTTATTGCGCGATAAAACTATACAAATGAGTTAATCTATTCTCAAAGTTGGGTTGGGAGCTGGGTCTATTCTACGCAACCTATGATGACTTTCACCTTAATATTTTAGCGCGGATGTATACCTGACCGATGAGTCGTCTGACAAAAGAGTGCCCTTCTGAATCAAATCAGCAGGATGCCCTTCTGGATCTTTCACTTACTTGGAAGACACTACTGACTACGCTTACATGGACATCTGTAATCTAGTTATTTGCTTTAATAGACAATAATATAATTAAGGTGTTTACGTGAAGTGCTTTCATGTAAGAGTTTCCTGTAATTTTGGGTGACTAACTGCAGTTCGGCAGTTTCACCTTCACTCATGAACATTTCATTCATGCCCCCGTGACAAACTGGGGTATTAGACGCAAATAAGGAGTAAGGACTGGTGAGAGTGTTATGGAATATAATAACGCACGCCAAATGGAAAGAAAAAACTTCAGCATTTCGTGATGTGTGTGTGTGTGTGTGTGTGTGTGTGTGTGTGTGTGTGCGTGTGTGTGTGCGTGTGTGTGTGCGTGTGTGCGCAGTCCTTTACTGACAGCCGTGTGTGTGGATCCTGTGGGAAAATATGTTGAAAAGTCCTACATGACTGTAGTTTGATCACGGTGTTTACTTCAATAATGCCACTAATATCTGCATACTCCACGTCTTAATTCCTTTTCTGTTTAGTTCAGTTATGACTTTAGTCAGATTAAGGTCATCAAAAATTGGCTGTTTGGAGCTTATGTAGGCCTACAGTTCAATTTTAACCGAATAAACAGTGAGTAAACACAAGTACATCTTATTGAACATCATTTATTTTCATCACCAATTATCATAGTAGAACAGTTTCTCGAGCAGTTTGTGATGCATTTTGGTAACAGGAGATGAGCCCCTGGTCTAATGCTAGGGTTGCCACCCGTCCTTTAAAATACGGAATCGTCCCGTATTTGAGAATAAAATTGCGCGTCCCGTTTTGAATCAATACGGGACGGGTTTTGTCCCTTATTTTTATAATTTTTTTAAAAGTAGCTTTTCATGCAAATCATTCCACACGCATTTTATGAAGATGCCTCATTTCCTACTTTTGATTGGGTAATACTTGATGTCATCGTTAGTTTGATTGGTCTTTGTCCAGTGAGGAGGGCGTGTCTTTTAAGCGGAGTCTGTCAAGTCTTGACAGAGAGTAGCCTAATGGCAGATGCTTCTCCAGATAACCTTCCGCGTCTTAAAGTTTCAAAGTTTAAACGCAAGCGGCTGCAAAAGTACCGCAGAGAGTTTGAGTAAACATACCTGTCTGGTATACAAGCCAACTGCACGAATTGTCGGAGAGCGTTCTCTGTGGCTCATGCGACAGCATGCCTCCGGAGAGGAGCATTGCCGACATAGATATATTCATCTATGCATTCCCGCAATGACAGAGCTCTTCTCCCGAAGCAGACATGGTAATGACAGTGACCCAGTCTGTGAAAATCTAGCTGGAGTGATTTTTTATTTATTTTTTTGTAATTTACTGTTTTCTACATGAAATAAAGAACAGCATGTGAAAATAATAAAAATATATGGTATTTAATATTAACTGAGTAAAACCATCAACAACTGAAATCACAGTGAAATGAATGGCTACAATCAAACTTTCTCTCAGAATTAGATTTGGCCTGGTTTTCACACACTGGGTTACAAATTGTAATTTGTAAAAATTCTGTAAATACAATGTAAGTGGATCACGGTCCAATGTAATATTATGATTTGTCATAATATTAAAATAAATATAAAAGTCAGGCACATAAGCATTAATTTATTACATGAAACATTACATTTATTAAATTAATAAACAACATAATGCCCATGTAAAGAAAATAAACTAGTAAATTGCAACTTTCCAAATTTTTAAATTAGAAATAGGCTATTTTTACTTTACTAGCTAATGTTTGTAGCTAGTTTATGTGCTGTTTCCATGTTTGGATAGGTGTTACTGCAAATAATGATAAATATTTTAGCCAAAATCTGTTAACAATACAACCCTTTAAAATTAGGTTGATTAGTATTTTCTCCTCTCCTCTACAGCCGCTGAGGTAACACAGGTGTACCACAGTATTAAACACAACATCAGCTATAACAGTGCTGCAGAGCTGTAAAAGAGAAAGACTGACTGCATCTGATCTGTTTACACAGATTTCAATAAAAGACAGTTTATTTTAATGTCCAAGTGTTCATACTTTCCTGAAAACATATTTCAATTTGTGATTTACCACCACTGGCGTGCTATTGGGCCTGTGATTGGGGACGTAGCCCCCGCTGCAGTATGCGTCCCTTATTTTTTTGTATTAAAAGTGGTAACCCTATCTAATGCGCCACCCGGCTTGAGAAACCTGTTCTCAAAGACTTACTTTAGTCATTATTTGGGCTGCACACACATTCTGAACGCCTTGGGAGAATTCAAATGAGCCATTTTAATCTAGATTAATTTTAAGATTACAGTGAGATTAATCTAGATTTAAAAAAATAATCTATGCCGACCTATAATATACAGACACTTTTTTAAAAATAGTTTTTTATAATATATATATTTTTTATAATTATGTATAAATACAACAGCTTTTCAGGTCAATTCAAAAGAGTTTTTGGCCAATTTTTGTAAAAACTGTAACAATACAATGATACAAAACGTACATAATGCACATCAATTCACTTTTCAAACTTTTTTTCTAAGTATTTTTCAAAATATATGGTCGTTAAAAAAAAAAAAAAGTAATTCATTCTGTTAAATGATTATAAAATTATGTCAGTTCTGAATTTTTTTTATATCTGATTTTTATCCATTTGTGTTGTTGTACAGACTACAGTATGCGTGTCTCTGATTGGCTGATGATCACATGACTCACCGCAGCTGCACCTGACTCTTATGTGGCCCTTTGTTGGCCAGCTCCATGGAGATGTGCTCCAGCTCTGATTGGCTGAGGCTGAGGGTGGAGATGTTCTCATCCACCATCGTCCAATCACCATCCAGCATGGAGCTGGTCTCCGTAAGGTCAGTGGCCGAGCCGATGCTGCACTCCTCACCTGAGACAGAGAAAGAGAGAGAATTTCAATTTAAAGTTATTACAATCAAAAAAGCTAAACCAATACGTTATTATTAGTGCAGTCACATGATTAATCACATCCAAAATAACAGTTCATATTCACAAAATACACTCACCGGCCACTTTATTAGGTACACCTGTCTTATTGCTTGTTAACACAAATTTTAATCAGCCAATCACATGGCAGCAACTGACATAGTCAAGACGATCTGCTGCAGTTCAAAGTGAGCATCAGAATGGGGAAGAAAGGGGATTTAAGTGACTTTGAACGTGGCATGGTTGTTGCTGCCAGATGGGCTGGTCTGAGTATTTCAGAAACTGCTGATCTACTGGGATTTTCACGCACAACCATCTCTAGGGTTTACAGAGAATGGTCCGACAAAGAGGAAATATCCAGTGAGCGGCAGTTCTGTGGGCGCAAATGCCTTGTTGATGCCAGAGGTCAGAGGAGAATGGCCAGACTGGTTCCAGCTGATAGAAAGGCAACAGTAACTCAAATAAGCACTCGTTACAACCGAGGTCTGCAGAAGAGCATCTCTGAACACACACCACGTCCAACCTTGAGGCGGATGGGCTACAGCAGCAGAAGACCACACCGGGTGCCACTCCTGTCAGCTAAGAACAGGAAACTGAGGCTACAATTCACACAGGCTCACCAAAACTGGACAAGAGAAGATTGGAGAACGTCGCCTGGTCTGATGAGTCTCCATTTCTGCTGCCACATTCAGATGGTCGGGTCAGAATTTGGCCTCAACAACATGAAAGCATGGATCATTCTGCCTTGTATCAGCGGTTCAGGCTGGTGGTGGTGGTGTAATGGTGTGGGGGAGATTTTCTTGGCACACTTTGGGTCCATTAGTACCAATTGAGCATGGTGTCAACGCCACAGCCTACCTGAGTATTGTTGCTGACCATGTCCATCCCTTTATGACCACAGTGTCTCCATCTTCTGATGGCTACTTCCAGCAGGATAACGCACTATGTCATAAAGCGCCAATCATCTCAGACTGGTTTCTTGAACATGACAATGAGTTCACTGTACTCAAATGGCCTCCACAGTCACCAGAGCTCAATCCAATAGAGCACCTTTGGGATGTGGTGGAACGGGAGATTGGCATCATGGATGTGTAGCCGACAAATCTGCAGCAACTGTGTGATGCTATCATGTCAATATGGAGCAAAATCTCTGAGGAATATTTCCAGTATCTTGTTGAATCTCTGCCACAAAGGATTAAGGCAGTTCTTAAGGCAAAAGGGGGTCCAACCCAGTACTAGTAAGATGTACCTAATAAAGTGGCCGGTGAGTGTATATTTCTGTTTACTGTGTATTAAATATTTTATAAAATTTAGTCATGCATACAAGTTTGTTTTGAAAAAAAAAAGATGTCTGTGTATTTTGTTTATACACATATTTAAGTTCTAAATAAAGCACTGCATACAGGAAAAAAACTTCTCTTTTTCCAGATTCAATTAATTGAGCTTTACTAGTATGACTTGTCAAGTATTTTTGTCAATTTGTTCCACTACAAATGTCCTCAAACTTCCATAACTCCAGCATAAATTCACAAAAAGTCAATTAATGTTTATTTTTAAAGGCCTAGATGCATAGACAGACAGATAGACAGATAGATGGATAGACGGATAGCCGGATAGGTGGAGACAGACATGTAGATAGATAGATGGATGGATGGATGGATGGACGGACGGACAGATAGATATATGGATAGATTGATAGACAGACAGACTGATGGATGGATGGATATATGGACAGACAGACAGACAGACAGACAGATAGACAGATGATAGATAGATAGATAGATAGATAGATAGATAGATAGATAGATAGATAGATAGATAGATAGATAGATAGATAGATAGATAGATAGATAGATAGATAGATAGATAGATAGATAGATAGATAGATAGATAGATAAACAGACAGACAGAGCGACAGACGAACAGACAGACGGATAGATAGATAGATAGATAGATAGACAGACAGACAGACAGACAGATAGATAGATAGATAGATAGACAGACAGACAGACAGATAGATAGATAGATAGATAGATAGATAGATAGATAGATAGATAGATAAACAGACAGACAGAGCGACAGACGAACAGACAGACGGATAGATAGATAGATAGATAGATAGACAGACAGACAGACAGACAGACAGACAGACAGACAGACAGACAGACAGACAGACAGATAGATAGATAGATAGATAGATAGATAGATAGATAGATAGATAGATAGATAGATAGATAGATAAACAGACAGACAGAGCGACAGACGAACAGACAGACGGATAGATAGATAGATAGATAGATAGATAGATAGATAGATAGATAGATAGATAGATAGATGATAGATAGATAGATAATAGATAGATAGATAGATAGATAGATAGATAGATAGATAGATAGATAGATAGATAGATAGATAGATAGAAAGATAGATAGATAGATAGATAGATAAAAAGACAGACACAAATAAATTTTCACTCGCTCACCTTTACTAATGAGTGGAGAGAGAAAAGCCTCCTGAGTCTGTGGTCCTCCATGTGAGGAGGCGGAGTCCAGCTCTTTAGACACCGCCCCCAAACCATCCAGCCAGCGGTGATTGGCTGTGCTGACCTGAGGGGGTGTGGTGTCCATCTCACTGTTCAACAGACTGTCTGCAGACTGAGACTTCAGCAGACGAGAGCTCAACACTGCCAGGAGGACGAGAGATGGGATTGGTCAATCATATGAGCTCATTTACATATCATTATACATTTACATGAAGTAAGGGTATACAATCAGCCTTGGTATAATAAATTGACAAACAAACACGTACATAATACACTTTAAATAAATATATAGGATATTAAAGAGCCCCTATTATGGGTTTTTGAAAATGACCTTCTATGTAGTGTGTAACACAGCTCTAAGTGAAGTGAAATATCCAGCTAAAGCATAAATCTGAAAGTGGACACTGTTTAAAACTATTGATTCATCTATAAAAGAGTAGACTCATAGTGGCTTGAATGAATCGTCTTGATAATGAGTCTTTAGCTGTTTCGGTGTGACGTGGATACGAAACATAAGCCCCGCCCAATTGCTCGCAAACCCAGGAAAATTTAAACCTGCGGCCCCGCCCACTAACACAGCAGCAAATTAAAGAGGAAGATAAACAGATCCTGAAGTCATGAGTCATGAAGACGCTGTGCTTAGCTGGATATTATTGGAAGTTTGAGGGAAAGTTTGTGTTATATTCTCTACCCAAAGATGAAGCTGTGAAGAGTCAGTGGTTGAGGTTTATTTTTGCAAAATAGGAAGAATCAGAAAAGACTACTGATGTATGAGACTTTGACAGAGCTCCACAGGAACTATCAACACACAGCTCAGGGATTAGTTTCTTCCTCCATTTTGTAATGAGGGTTGGTGATCGTTGGGCAAAGCAGAGTACAGGTAAGCCATGACAACATATAACACTTATACATATAAACCACGCTAAAACCGCGACGCGTGCCGCTTTCTTTGCGGATTTAAACGTGTTTGTGAGCTTGCAATCCTGTCGTTTGTCATTGCTATGGCTACTATCAGCTGTTCTTACACACGTGCGGTGGTCAAGATTCAGAATAGTTCAGCTTTTGCCGCTGTGTGAATTAATACTGAATGTGTGTTATTGTTAATAATAGAGCAATATGCTGGTGTTTAACTGCACTGCTTTAATGCACTCATGCACACACACAAAATATCCGGGAGACTGGGGGAAAGTGAGGACCGGGAGGGGGTGGGTGGGTGTGCGGATGAAAGTGAGAACCGGGGGAGTTCGCGGACGCCACCCTCACTATTCTATGGAGGCGCCGGCCCTAATAACACTGGTGAGAACCGGGTACTGTGTTCTTTTTTTTTTTAGGGGTTTTTCACCTTTTATTGGGAAAGGATAGTGGAGGACAGACAGGAAAGTATTGGGAGCAGAGAGAGGGGAAGGGTTGGCATAGGACCTCGAGCCGGTAATCGAACTCGGGTCGCCGTGAGCACCAGGTGCTATATGTCGACGCACTTAACCACTAGGCTATTGGCGCCGACAGGGTACTGTGTTCTGTGTTCTGTGGTGTCAGTAATGTGAATACTGATGTGAAGTTGTTTCTTTAATGTACATTCTATGTATTCTGTTTTTGAATGTTTCTGTTAAGGACTTTTATTTTTGTGTCGTGTCCTCTGAGGAGGAGGGTAATGTGTGTGTGTGTGTGTGAAAAAAGAGCAGGTAGAGCAGTGTTGCCAGATTGGGCGGTTTCCCGCTCAATTGGACTGCTTTTAACATGATTGTGCGGGTATAAACACTTATCGTGTTTTTCGCGACCGTCACAACCGTGTTTTCCATATGAGTGGGCGGGTTTTTTATGCATTTTGGCGGGTTTTGGATAGTTTCTGGGCTGGAGTCAGTCAGCTATACCTGGCAACACTGAGGTAGAGTGTGACGGGCTAGGAGACTTGTGTCGATCTCTCCAGTTCTTGGAGTTTTTTGCTCAATAAAATAGTTAGTCGTCAGTATTTTCAAGTCCATCGTCTGTATTTACATTCACCCACTGCGGAAATTCACGCCTTACACTAATATGAAGCGTGTACGCACTCTGACTACTATATTGTTGATAAGCTGTGCTGGGCATTTCACTCTGTCTCGTGCTGAAGGCTGTCAGTGTCGACCAATCGCAACAGTCTGTCATCGGTCCAATCAGTGCAGATTAGCTTTGCGCTAAGGAGGCGTTTGGGAACAAATGAATCACTGAACGATTCATATGGGAGTCGCTGGGAAAATTAGGTAAAAATAAATGCAGATTATAAGACCATGAAAGTGTTTTTTGACCTTGCATGCAGATCAGCCTGTTGTTGGAGACCCTTACAACCAAAATATGACCCTATTTAATGTATAACAGGGGCTCTTTAAATGAAGTAATCATCGTATTGAAATTATTTGTAGCATGTAAGTTGTGTTTGTTTATTATTATATTATGCAAAACTGGAAAAAAAAAAAAGTAATAACATTGTGTACACCGTGTATGTAAATGTTTATAAATAAGCACATTAAAGAATAACTTATATATATAATTTAGATTAAAATAAACCTAGCACATCTCAAAAGATTAAATATAGCTAAATAATATATAAAGAATAAATAAATAAATAATAAAGCTTCACACACACACCTGGGCGGCAGCGTCCGTTCTTGAGCGGCGAGCTGATGGTGCATGCTGGGATAACAGGAAATGGCCACAGGAAGTCCTTATGCAGGCATTTAAGCGCTGTGACGAAGTTGTCCACGCGTGCGACCCGCGTGCGCTCACGACACAACCAGCCAATCAGCTCAAAGCCCAGCTGAGCAGAGAAACAACCCAGATCCCGCAGACGCACCTGCTCCAGCAGATGGCGAGCGTGTCTCCATAACATCACATCAATGTAGAGATTCTCTGCGGAGTCACTGTCCTTACACCAGCGCTCGCCACTGACACACACACACACACATTATAAACATACACAATCACACAGAGACACACACGGTTTGTGAACAGTCTATCCCATACATTGAATTATGTATGTCAGCCATCACAAAACTATCCATCCTCCTAAAAGCTTTCACTACTGATTAAGGAGCTCTGGATGCTTCAGGATCAAAATGTGTCACAAATATTTCACTATGAATACATCTTAGAAAAATAGCCATCACTCAGTCTTTTCTATCTAGTTTCTTTTTTCATTTAGTTTCTAATGTCTGGGAAGGGATCATTCGAGAGCTGCTTTGATTACAGCTGTAATCTGTGAAACACCATTTCTGATGCTGCTACGAGGGAAAACCAACATTTTTGATGACGTTACTGGAGAAACTGCGATTTCTGATGCTTTCATCAGGGAAACCTCTATTTCTGATGCTGTTACCAAAGAGCATAGAATCACCAAGAGGCAACACTCTGTTGCTATTTGGGAAACAGTCACTAGATGGCGCTAGTGTCACGGGGCGGAGATTTTGGAATGAAAATTCCAATAGGACAACAGCAAGGATAACTAACGTTAGACAGAATGAATTAAAATATTGAGTTAAATACGAGTTAAAATATTATACTAATATATATATATATATATATATATATATATATATATATATATATATATATATATATATATATATATATATATATATATATATATATATATATACATACACACAGTTGAAACCAGAAGTTTACAGACACTCTAAAAAAGAAACATCACCATTTTTTAAAGATGTCTGGTGGTAAATCAGACTAAACGTTTACTATTTTAGGTCTGTTAGGATTCCCTAAATCATTTACATTTGCTAAATGCCAGAATAATGAGAGAATGTTTGATTAATTTCTAGACAGTCAGAAGTTTTCACACATTTCCTTGGTATTTCTTTATCTTTGCTTTTAAACTGTATAACTTTGGTCAGATGTTTTGGGTCTCCTTCCACAAGCTTCTCACAATAGTTTGCAGGAATTTTGGCCCATTCCTCCTGACAGAATTGGTGTAACTGAGTCAGATTTGTAGGCTGTCTTGCTCGCACAAGCTTTTTCAACTCTGCCCACACATTTCCTATAGGATTGAGCTCAGGGCTTTGTGATGGCCACTCCAAAACATTCACTCTGTTTTCCTTAAAGCACATTTGAACTAATTTGGCAGTATGCTTAGGGTCATGGTCTGTTTGGACGACCCATTTGTGGCCAAGTTTTAATTTCCTGGCTGATGTCTTGAGATGTTGCTTCAGTATTTCTACATAATGTTCTTTCTTCATGATGCCATCTATGCTGTGAAGTGGACCAGTCCCTCCTGCAGCAAAACAGCCCCACAACATGATGCTGCCCCCCCCATACTTCACAGTTGGGATGGTGTTCCTAGGCTTGTAAGCTTTCCCCTTTGTCCTCCAAATGTAACACTGGTCATTATGGCCAAACAGTTCAATCTTAGCTTCATCAGAGCACAGGACATGTCTCCAAACATTAGTCTTTTTCCCAGTGTAATTGAGCTAATTGTAATCTGGCTTTTGTGTTGATTCTGGCTTGTTGATTTCCCCATGTTGTCACACAAGGAAGCAGTGTGTTTGAGCTTTTCCTTCAATACTATTCTACAGTTGTGCCTCCAATTAACTCAAATGTTGTCAATTAGCCAATCAGAAACTTCCAAAACCTTGACACCATCATCTGAGCTTTACCAGAGGCAGAATAATCTTATTGTGTGTAAACTTGACTTTCAAGAAGAGTTAGAACAATTTCTCCAACAATATCTCTCTCATTATTCTGCTGTTAAGCAGAACAGAAACAAATGTGATCATCCTGACTTACCTACAAGAGGAAAAGTTTAGTCACATTAACATCTGACTTTATTTTAATGATTATGTGCCTTTTTATACAGTGTGTGGAAACGTCTGCTTTCAGCTGTATGTGTAGTTAACTGGTGATCTGAGACCTTCAGCCAGGACAGACTACTGTGCATTTTAGATACATGAGAATAATTTCTTAAATGTCAATTAGTTTTTTAAGAACATTTTTGTTGAATAAAATGTGTATGTAGACAGCTATATTCAGCTTGTTTTGATACATTATTTAAATTTTTTGGCAAGGAAATAATGAGTTTAGTGTGGTCAGAGAAAGAAAGGCAAATCCTTAGTGTTGAGCCCTGAAAAGTCATGTGAAATAAAATTATTTGCAATGCGACACTATGAAAGCACATCCCATTTGCTCATGCACATTGAGCAAGGTCACAACACACAAAAAAGTTAAATGAACGAGGATGCTTTTACCAGGGGAAATCACTATTTCTCATGATGTTACCAGTGAAACCTTTATTTCTTTAAAGCAGTTACAGGGTAAACAGACATTTCTGATGCTGTTATCAGGAAACCACAGTTTCTGACATTGTCAAATAATAATAATAATTCATTTTATTTGTAAATGGCGCCTATCTAGACACCCGAGGTCGCCGTACAATAAGCATCAACAGTCATGCTAGAACAAATTAAAACAAATATTAAAACATTACCAAACAAGCATTGACCAAACAAGTAAACACACATCGCGAATATAAAATAACATCATAAAAAAACATGATAAAAAAGGAAAGCCTGCTTAAAAAGATGGGTCTTTAGACGAGGTTTAAATGTGTCAAGACTATCACTGCTCCTTATATACAGGGGAAGCAAGTTCCATAGCCGAGGAGCCATAGAGTTAACAGGGAAACCACTATTGTCTGATGCAGTCAGGGGCGTAGAAACTGGGGTGGGGGGGATGGGGGGGGGGGGGGGGTTGGATTTGTCCCTCTCACTTTTAGAGAGAGACCATTTAGAAACAGGTGATTAAGAATGTAAACTTTTGGATTTCATACAGCTGTCCCCCCCACTTTTTAAAATGTCCACTCCGCCCCTGGATGCAGTTACCAAAAATTTCTGATGCTGCTACATTTTCTGACATTGTTAACAGCGAAACCAATATTTCTGATGCTGTTATCGAGGAAAACGCTAACAGGTATATTTTGTCACTTGGGGGAGATGCCAGAGAGAAGTTTGAACAATTTAGGAAATAAAAATCAGCAGCTTTAGAGCTGTACTATCTCAAATAAAAAACAACTACTAATAGCATTCTTATTTATTATATCATATTATAAGCTTACTTCTATGTCTTAAAACCTTTCTTTTAGAATTACTCCAGATGTGTGTGTGTGTGTGTGTTGTTACCTCTTGCAGGAGGGTCCGGTGGGCATACTCATGGTCTTCTGCAGGTTGAACTTCCCTGCAGCGATGCTGTCTGCAGACTGAGAGAGACTGATGCTGCGGTTCCTGAAGAACTCAAAGCCACTGCTGGGGCTCTGTTCCTGCACACACAAAGACATGCACACACACACACACACACACACACACACACACACATTCTGCGATCAATAATTAAAAAATAAACAATAAAAGAAATGATGAAATAAAACACAAACAATAAAAGAAGTGCCGAAACAACCAATAAAAGAAATGGCGAAATAAACAATACAAGTGCTGAAATAAAACAATGAAACACACACAATTAAAGAAGTGCAGGAAATAAACCATAAAAAGATAAGGCTAAACAAAACAAATAATAAAACAAATGCTGAAACAAAAAGCAAACAACGAAAGTGCCGAAATAAAACAATTAAAGAAATGCTGAAATAACAAACAATAAAAGTGCAAACATAAAACAAATAAATGCTGAAATAAAGCCGATATAAAACAATAAAAGAAATGGCGAAATTAAAATAAAAGTGCAAAAAGAAACAACAAAATACAACAAACAATAAAAGAAATGTGCAAAATTGACCACAAATATTGCAAAAACTCCCAACAAAACAAGTTATTTAGTTGCAAAAACGGTTTAGAAATCCTGGAAGGAGGCAAGACGAGTTTATTAATACAGCACATTTCATACACAATGGTAATTCAAAGTGCTTTACATAAACAACAATAAAAGAAACATAAACTACAATATAAGAAATAAAAACAACAAATAAAAAAAAAGATTAAAAATGTTTAAACGGGTTTTAATGGCCCATTTCCACTGAGTGGTACAGTATGGGTCACCTTTATCAAGCTTGCGTTGGGTTCCCTTTTGGTGGGCGTGGTGTACGACAGAAAGTTTCAGACGACGACATTTTTACTCGAGGAAATGTCACAGTAATGCCGTATGGGTCGCTCACATATCATGAGAAGCGCTTCTTAAAAAACACGTGCTTAATACACATCAATACTGTATAAAGGTTCATTACTAACCTTACTATGAACACGATTATAACTGCAGATCAATGATAGTGTGAAATAGCCTACAGTAACGTCTGCAATTATATAAAATAAATAAATAAATGAACACATACAGACCCTTACAGTCTCTGATATGTTACTAATTACAGATAAACTACACACAGCAGACGTTTAGTCCTTATTTAGGTTCAAAAACAACATGAAATACAGCCCACAGTCAGTGCAAACCTCTCATCTGTGTCTGTAATCTTCAGCAGCACATGTAGCCTCTGTTAGAGAGTCATTCCCTCATTTCCAGTTCATAACAGTCCAGAAGGTGATGATAATAGTTAAACATGGCAGTGTGTTCATCTTTTAGGTCGCTGAAGCATCATTTGCTGCTGTTTTTTCCGCCTTCTCTTTTGTTTTTTCGCGCTTCACTCTCGTTTGTACGCTTCTGACAGGATCGGATAACAGAGTGTTTCAATGATCAGGCGCACGTTATTAACATGAGCTCAGAAAGTTTGTTATTTCAGATATAGATGCGCGGCGAGCTCTCTGGAGAACGTGAAACCGCACGCGCTTTAGACAGGCTTATAAAACAACAACAGGATACGGCAGATTTTGTTCTTCTTGGCTTTGTGGCTGTACATTAAGAAGACAACAAGGTTTGTTCGAGCTCGGGTTGACCATGGCTTGTTATTATATGTATTTATTATTACGGTGTAATGTCTCGGCTGTGTGTTTAAAAATGGCGCTTCCTTTGTTTTCATTCTCTTGCTTCTGCGAGGGACGTATCTCTGTAAACCAATAGCGTTCAGCTGCGTGTCTAGCTCCGCCTTATGGTACCCTTTGGGTCTGTTGGCACCCTTTGCAAAGTGGTATGGTACGGTTCACTTTTAGGTACCCTCTGACAGTGGAAACGGCCATAAAAGCATACCGTAGCGTACCACTCAGTGGAAACAGGCCATAAGTGACTGAAACTGCAGTTCATCATCTGGCCACTAGAATCTCCATAAGACACTATGATTAGTCCTAAAATAATCCCCCGTGTTTATAATCTCTCTCTCTGGCCCAATCCCAATTCTACCCCTTAGCCCTTACCCCTCGTTTTGCATGTTCCCGTGAAGGGGTAGGGGTGTCCCAATTCTCTTTAGCTTGAAGGGGAAGGGCTAGATACCCCTTCGAACGGAGATTTTTCAGGACCAAACTCGAAACCAAGGGGTAAGAAAACTTCCCAGATTACACCAGCCACAATGGCAGGATCGCTGCACCCGGAAGTAAGGAGATCCACAAATTAGTATTTATTGTCATTATTACGAATTTATACAACAAACAAGCACATGTTTAATATATTCATAACCGCGTTCGTCTTTTACCGTCATGCTTTAAAAAAAAAACAGCTGAAATAAAAACCGCTAAATTTGGCGATCTATAATCCATAATCATAATCATAACTCCTGTACAGCAGTCCCACAACATTCTGACACTCGATGACACTCGAACACCCTGTCAGATAGGGGTGTCAAAATTAACTGTTTCTTCGGTGCACCGCGATGCAGACGCGGACAATTCGGTATCGGTTCAGTAATAATCATAACCGGTTATTATGTACTGACGTCATTTATCTCATATCCGCTATGTCTCTGTAGCTTACTATGGCGAGTGTGGCGAGTGCGAGTATTTTAAACACTTCAACTACTTAAAAAAAAATCAGAAGCTGTGCACAATTTCACTGCGTGTGTGTTTACTGAACAGTCTTTCACTGACACTTACAGCAGAAGCCCCTATTTCACTGCGATTGAGAAAATGAAAGTACTCCTTTTCTCTCTCTCTCTGTGGCCCATTTGACCTGCTGGCGTGACTTTTCATCTCCTCTCGGCTGTTACAATGTTACTTCTGGACACAGACTCGAGCGAGTGTCTGCAGAGTTTCCCCCACCGCGTCTATCATGGATCCAGTG
Organism: Danio kyathit; assembly: GCA_903798195.1. Lineage (NCBI taxonomy): Eukaryota > Metazoa > Chordata > Actinopteri > Cypriniformes > Danionidae > Danio > Danio kyathit. The sequence continues at coordinate 1,679,514 of LR812539.1, forward strand.
CCATGGATCAGCTGTGATCGCCGCTGCCGTGTATCAGTGTTTATCATCGGTGCAGAGCGCCAGCGCGTAAGAGCCAATCGCAGATCTTTATGTTGAGCGCGTGACCAATCAAAGGGGTGTAAGAAAGAAATCGCCAGACGAGGCTCAGAAAGCGAGCAGCATATTTATATTTGTTTATTTGCTATAAATGCTCGGGTTGTTCTGTGCATGTACTTGAGTTTTTAAAGGTACAGTTCATATATCTGACTGTTTGCATTAAAGGACAAAATTGTTTTACAAATAGTATAGAAATATAAATATATTTATTCACCTTATTCTCCGCGTACGAGTGGGCGCAGCCATTTGAATCTTTTTGGCTTGAGACTTTCCGGTCTCATTCACTTCTATTCATTTTTAGACATTAAAAACAGCTTGTTTTGCTGCTTGATGTTGCACATTGATACTTTCTTATTATATTATTCTATTTTGTCTGTATAATCATGCAAACACTTGTTTGTGGAGCAAGTAGTTTGACCGTTTTCTGCCGTTTATTATTCCTAGCCATTTCTCCCGTAGGCGACAGAATCGGAAGTTCTAAAACAATTGCAAAAACGAGCGCACTTCCGCATTTAAGAATAAGGTCAATACATTTTAATACAAGAATTGCTGTGCTGTGAAGAAAATATAAAGTTGGGTTTGGAAAGCATCGTCAATGCACCGTGATGCACCGAGATATCGAATTGAACCGAATCGATGGCATGATAATCGTAACCGAATCGAACCGTGAGACCAGTGTAGGTTCACACCTCTACTGTCAGAACAGTCTAGTGGCTGAGTATGAGCTGTTTACAGTGTCTGCTGTAACGTTAATGTTGTTTTTGGTGTGTTTACATAAATGAATATGGCCACTGTGTAAGTGCGCAGTATAGCTACGATCTTATTACCACATTATATGGTTATGATAACAAGATATATGTCTTCAGTGATTTCCTGAAGATAAATACCAAAAAATAAAGCAACTGGAATCACTACAGCAGTCGCGATCATCTGATTTCATATGAAGCAAGAGATCGTGATGACATCTGATGACGTGTGCAGGTGCTGTAGTGCTGGCCCAATTCTTAGGCGTAAATTTTGAAGCCCTTCCCCTTCACACTCTGTTTTAAGGGCCAAGGGGAAGGGGTACAAAACTAGAATTGGGATCGGGCCTCTCTCTCGCTCTCACCTGAGTTGTAGGTGTGGTGGGCGGAGTCTCACTCTCCCCTGAGCCAATGGCCTTGAGAAATCGGATCATGTGACGACACAGATCCCACTTCCCCTGCTCCAGAGCGGTGTTGAACAGCAGTGTGGCGTGCTGACGGCTGACCGCTGGAACCTCCATATTCTGAGGACAAACAAAATGACAGTTTGTTCCTCTTAATCCCAACAGGGAAAACCAGCAACAATCAAGAATGCATGATTATCTGCTGTCATGTCTTTACAATCAATAACTGTGATTATAATTGAAGTCAAATCTTTATTAGGTTAATAAATCTTGCAGGTTAATCTTCTCTCACCTGCAGTATGATCAGGTATGACGCCGCTGTGTCCAGATCCTGCGCCATCAAACACTCCTCAAACAGGTCTTTGGGGTTCCCGACGGCGGCGAACAGGTAGTTCCAGAGGGCGTATTCGGTCTTGCGTGCGCAGTGGACGATGGTCTGCAGGAACAGCGGGAACTCTGTGACAAATTTGGCCACGGTGGGCAGCAGCGGGTCAGGGATGGGCTCTCGGGACGTAGCCTCCTCCTCCAGTACCACATGCACCATCAGCTCCAGAACATGCGGGAAATAAGGCAGCGATGCACACGACTGTGCCAACATCAGCGCCTGCTCACCCAGATTACGCACCAGCAGCTGAAACACAGTTCAGGAGAGTTCAGTTTTAGCTTCCAGCTTATATTAGGGAGACCTATTATTATGGTGGCTTGAGAAAGCACCATTCTGATATTCTACATAAACTTGTTAATATTCTTCCGTCTTCGTCTTCTTCTTCTGAGACTATTTTTAAAGTGTATCTCCTCCTAAGCCTTTCAAGCTACATACTTCAAACTTCTGTCAGACCTTCAAACTGGTCTGACTCGGGTTGCTATGTCTTTTCTAACTGATCTGACTTTCAGTTTTTCGAAAAACGACCCAGAAAAATCCCAAAAGTCCCATTGACTTAACATTGGGTCAAAGTTTGTGAGCTCATAACTCTGCATCAGACTGTCCTACAGAGTTCTAACTGGGCTCATTCAACTCAGTCTAGCCAGCAGCCAATAACTGATGACTTTCTAACTTACTAGCCACTCCCTAACAACCAATTTCAGCACCCTAGCAACAGTCCCATAGACTGTGACTAGCTGTTCTAACATATGCTAATAGTTTTAACATCCTAATGACATGCTAATCTTGCTAGAAACATGCTAGCAACATGCTAGTGACAAACTAGCACGTGTTAATTCATGCTAACAACATGCTAATTCATGCTAGAATCATGCTAGTAACATGTTAATTCATGCTAGACTCATGCTAACAACATGCTAATTCATGCTAGTAACATGCTAATTCATGCTAGAGTTGTGCTAGTAACATGCTAATTCATGCTAGAATCATGCTAGTTACATGCTAATTCATGCTAGAAACATGGTAGTAACATGCTAATTCATGCTAGAATCATGCTAGTAACATGCTAGAAACACGCTAGTAACATGCTAATTCATGCTGGAGTTGTGCTAGTAACATGCTAATTCATGCTAGAATCATGCTAGTAACATGGTAATCCATGCTAGAATCAGGCTAATTGCATGCCAATTCATGCTAGAATCATGCTAACAATATTCTAATTCATGCTAGAATCATGCTAACAACATGCTAATTCATGATAGAATAATGCTAGTAACATGCTAATTCAAGCTAGAATAAGGCTAGTAACATGCTAATTCAAGCTTGAATCATGCTAGTCACATGCTAATTCATGCTAGAATCATGCTAATTTATGCTAGAATCATGTTAATAACATGTTAATTTATGCTAGAATCATGCTAGTAACATGCTAACTCATTCTAGAATCATTCTAATAACATGCTAATTCATGCTAGTTACATGCTAATTTATGTTAAAATCATGCTAGTAGAATGCTAATTGATGCTAGAACCATGCTAGTAACATGCTAATTCATGCTAGAATCATGCTAGTAACATGCTAATCCATGCTAGAATCATGCTAGTAACATGCTAATTCATGCTAGAATCATGCTAGAACCATGCTAATTCAAACTAGAACAGTGCTAATATATGTTTGTAACCGCCTAACAACCACTCAGAACAACATAGCAACCACCTAGCAACATCTTAGCAACCATCTAGAACACCCTAGCAACCACTCAGAACACACTAGCAACCCCTTAGTAACCACCTAGCAACACCTTGACAACCACCTTGAACACCCTAGCAACTGCCTAACAATGCCTTAGCAACCACACAGAACACCCTAGCAACGCCTTAGCAACCACACAGAACACCCTAGCAACCACATAGCAACCGTTCAGAACACCCTATCAACCACCTAGTAAGAAACATGACAATACATACTAGAAACATGCTAACATATGTACTCTTTCAAACTTCTTAAAAACTACATGAATTATTTAAACTTTAAAACTACTTCAAACTTTCAGGCTAGGTATTCTCAAGCCACCATAAAGTTTGTCCTCAAACTTTACTATCTAGTTATCTATTATGTTCCTTTCAACAAGATGTAAACTGCATCTCTGATGTCTCTAGAGAGTGTGTAGTGAAGTTTGAGCTGAGAATATCACACAGATAATGTTCTCTAGCTCTCTGAAACGGACCCTTTCAGGCTTTGATTCTAATTGTGGCTTTTTGGTGACTGTCGCTTTACATGCAAATGAGATCGTGCTCTTTGGTGGAGCTTCAAGTGACTCTGTCAACCTAGCGGCAGATTGAAAACAGGACTAGTTTCCTTGCATGTAGCTTTCCTTCATCTCCTATTGTGGGTGGGCCCACGGCGCTTGCGCTATGCACTGGTCACCACTACCTGAATGGAGTAGGAGCACACAGTTATGTTTTGTCAAATAAGTTGAATATAAAATTTACCTTTCAAAACCACCCAAATTTTGTCAACCATTCAATGCCATTTTTTTACCCGCACAATCAAATTCAAAACCGCCCAATCTGGCAACACTGCTCACACACTGACAACAAGCAGACTTGACTCTTACTGCTAAGGCTAGTGCTGTTTTACATCTACTGCTATGGTGACACTGTGTCACCTGTAGCTCCGCCTTTTTTTTTTGTAAACAGCAATCTCATTTGCATTTAAAGCGACAGTCACCAAAAACACCACAATTAGAATCAAAGTCTGTGTGTGCTATTTTGAGCTCAAACACACTCTATACATCAGAGACTTACTTTACATCTTGTATAAAGCAGCATAACAGGTCTCCTTTCAACTGTATCATTACCTGTCTCAGTATATGATGCAGGTATATCTGTGATGTTCTCTCCACTGTGCAGTAGGGGAACAGCGCCTCCAGCGGCTCTGCACTCGACCCCAGCCCATCGAACAGCACAGTCTCGTTGGAGGCTCCGAGGATCAGCGCGTCCTCGAACAGCACCGTCAGCGGGTAGATGTTGATGTGGAAGGGCAGCATGATCCTGCGGGACAGGAACGAGTGCGGTTTGCGGTGGTCTCGGGGGAACAGTGGCAGCCACACCTTCATCCCCGCCTCCCCGCAGGAGAGCCACAGCGCCTCCATCAGGTGACGCTTCTTTCGGTTACTGCGACTTGACGTCCACACACTCTCCACACACTGCGCCAGAACCACCGGCGCACAGAACGGCAGCTGGGGAGGACCACCAGGAACATATTATTCATTCATTCATTTTCTTTTCGGCTTAGACTCTTTATTCATCAGGGGTCACCACAGCGGAATGAACCGCCAACTATTCCAGCATATGTTTTACACAGCTGATGCCCTTCCAGCTGCAACCAAGTACTGGGAAACATTATATACACATATATATATATATATATATATATATATATATATATATATATATATATATATATATATATATATATATATATATATATATATATATATGTGTGTGTAAACAATATAAATACACATGTCTGTGTGTGTTTAAATAATAATAATAGAAATAATAATTCTATAAATACATAAATATTCTTTATATAAATATTTGTTATTAGCCGCACGATTTAAGTTTATTTTTTGCTTTATCAGTTTAAATGTTTAGCAGCTTAATTGTCACCTAAATAATGTTTAATAGGTTTATAATTGTACCGTAATGTCGGGACAGATCCACACACCGCCGCTAGATGGCGCCACTAACTCAGTTAGTTCTCTTGTGTCCATAGAATAGAATAATTTTCTCTGTAATTTAGTGACTCTTTATTCTACTCGATAAATAAACTACTAGTCAGTCAACAATTTGAACTGTAAAAATATTAGGTCCAGTTAAATTGAGCAGTCTAATATGCTTTAACATTCCACCCTGAAAAGTATATCATGCATGCATGCTAAAAAGAGCTTATCACTTTCCTTCAGCGTAGTCCCAGTTTTTAATAGGTTTAATTAATTATATAATATATTTTTTAAATTGGTAATATCATCCAAACTATTTCATGACAATTTCAGGTATATTTCAGGTGCTAAGCTGTAACACTGAATAAATGAAGACATCAGGACAGACGACTTGCAGAGGATAATAACAAATGTGCTTCCTGGCTTTATTTATAATGTACATAGAGCTCACGTGGTCGTGACATGCAAATGTGAGTGCAGAAAAAGTGCACAGCAGAGCAGCATTCAAATCGATTTCATAACCTTTCATATTGTCAGCGGCTTCGTCATAAACGCACATTACAGCTACACATTACTACACAATATCATTATACCTGAACGATGTCAGGAATGAAGCAGTTAATGCTCCTTCTTGTGCACAGTGATGAGCAATGAAGGCGCAAACCATCAATCAGGTCTTCTGCTTTGATAACAATTAACCTCACTGAGACCCCCCCCCTCCTCAAAAAAAAAAAAAAAAAAAAAAAACGCAAATCACAGGGGTCGCCCCACTGAGCTAGGAAAATACGGAAATCCGTATATTTATTTATACGGAAGAATCACATCCCTGAATAATTTATATAAAATAAAAAATAAATAAACAAATAATTAATTAAATAAATTTAATTATTAAAAAAAATACTAAATTTCTATCCACACACTGAGGTTGAACCGGGAGATGAACAGGAAATAATTTAAATAAATTAAATTAAATATATATACACCTACACACACACAAATAAAATAAACACATGCATTTAAATACAATGCAATTTAATTTAAATAAATGACTAAATTAATGAATTAATAAATAAAAAATTTAATTTAAACTAAAATTAATTATATTTCAATAAACAAACAAACAAACAAACAAACATTTATATATATATATATATATATATATATATATATATATATATATATATATATATATATATATATATATATATATATTAAACACACACACACACACACAAATAAAATAAATACATGTATTTAAATCAAATGCAATTTAATTTAAATAAATGAATAAATTAATGAATTAATAAATAAACAATTTAATTTAAACTAAAATTAATTAATAAAGAATAAAACAAAAATAAATTTTAATAAATAACAAACAAACCATATATATATATATAAATAAAATACACACACACACACACACAAATAAAATTAATGCATGTATTTAAATGAAATGTAATTAGATTTAATTTAAATAAAGAATAAATAAACAATTTAATTTAACTAAAATTAAATTAATACAAAATATTAAAAACTATTTAAATAAAATGTAAAAAAAATTTATCCACACTACTAATAAAGGATAAAAATATTAACAAAATAATGACATTAAATAAAAAATACATACATTAAAATAAAAATGTAATTTAATTTGATTAAATAAATAAAATAAACAAACAAATAAATTAATTACATAAAAACAAACAAAAACAAACAAACATATTTCATTTAAAAATCAATTTAAATTTATATTCAGTAAAATAATAAGTAATAAAAAATATTAATAATTGACCTCAGTAGTTTGAGTTCAATGATTTATACTGTTAAAACTCAATTTGCATAAAGTAAACATGAATGAGTTTTCACTCTCTGTGAGATCAGACTGTGGGCGGAGCCTCATACTCACCAGTTTGCTGTGATTGGCCGGCGCGTCCTTCTCTCGTACCTGTGGGCCGGATCTGTCTCTCTGCAGCATGATCAGCTGACCAGCCAGATTCAGCAGGATACTCTCAGCCGAACAGGCCTGACACACACACACACACACGCACACACACACACACAATTATTGTTCATACATGTGTTCTGTTCATGCATGTGTGTTTGACTGTGTGTTCCTGCTGTGAGGCTTTGAGTGTGATGCCAGTGTATGTGAGTGCGTGTGTGTGTGTGTGTGTGTATGTAAGTATATGTGATAGAGTGTGTGTAAGTGTGCATGTGAGTGTGTGTATGAGGGTACATATGTAAAGTGTATAATACAGTATGGGCGAATGTGTGTGCTTATAAGTGTGTTTGTATGAGTGTGAGTATATATGTGCGATAGTGTGTATGTGAACATATGTGTGCGTGTGTAAAGTGTGTGTGTATGAGATTGTATGCGTGTGTGCGTGAGTATATTTGTATATACATATTTATTTATGTGTGTGTGTGTGTGGATGTGTCAGAGCATATGTGCAAAAATGTGTGCATGTGTGAATGTGCATGTTTAAAATTATATGTGTGTGTGTGTGTGTGAGTATATGTGTGTCAGAGTATAAATATGCATATGTGTGTACCTGCTGTGGGGCTTTGAGTGTGATGCCGCTCTCCGTGCGCACTGATGTGAGGGTCACAGAGACCACCAGGCCAGGGTGAGGAATATAGCGGGACATGGAGACCTCCTGCAGCAGCTCCACACTGGCGGACGGGCTC
>LR812539.1:1692556-1696811 GCA_903798195.1 Danio kyathit
TGAGCATATGAATTTCGGTGCCTAATTCCGGTGCTGCGACAAGAACGTGAAGCAGGTTGCACACCAGAAGCGCCACTACAGCATCACGCCACGCAGCGCCATGCATTTTAGAATTCTAAACATAGCTTTCTATCAGGGTACACACACCGGCGCCGCAAGTCGGCGGCTGTACGCGGCGCCCAGCCACGACTCAGGACACTGTTCATATTTCTGCCGCGCCACAGGGCGCCATCTGAAATGTTTCATTTTAAATAACATGCGAATGTGCGCGTCTGGTGTGCGATACTTTTAACTGTTCATGTGTGCGCCTTGCCATGGCTCTGAGCGGTGCATCCGGTGTGTGACGCCCTTAAGAAGCATCAAGGGGTGCATCAAAGGTGCACATAAGTACGCGTTGTGTCACACCATCTCTAAATATTGAATTCTAAACAGCTTTGAGGGACACTGATGTCAGCGATGTCAGGCGTTTGTTCTTGTTGCTTACAGAAGGCAAATCGTGCAGTACGGCACATGAGCTGAGCGACTCCTTTCATCAACATGCATGATCGCGTTCATCTAATTTGCTTAAACTAAGCATTGTAAAGTATGGCTGTATTTTACAAGCAAGGATTCTGACACACCAACATGCAGCAGATGCTTTACAAAAGTTGCGTGTAAGGGGGGAAACACGTCAAACTTATGAAATGTGAAGGCTCATGGAATCAACTTAAAGGTGAGGAATGGGCTGTCTTTGACAGCTTGTGTCATCATCTGGCACTTTCAGTGAGTACGTTTACATGGACACCAACACTCTGATTTTAATATGATTAGAGTCTACCACAAAAACAGTGATTTTTGATTATCTTAGGCCCCGTTTACACTAGTGCGTTTTCGTTTTGAATCAAAGTTTTAGATCAAAAACAATCCGCGTCCACACTAGCGTTTCATCTAGCGTTTCTAAACATATCTCCGTTCACACTACTCCACCAAAAACGTATATCACGTGACCATTCGCGCACTCTGGGCATGCGCGTTCAAGTATAAACAGGAAGCATGTGTCTCGCTCGGCATTTGGTTATTGTTAGTCAACAAACGCCGGTTGAACGATGAAGCGAGCGATTAGCGAGTGCTCGAACAATAGCTTGCCTCTTGCGAATATATGCAGCTGCTGTAGTAAAAGTTTAACTGCACAATGGCGCCTAAAACGGACAATAGTGCAAACAACGCTCCCATTTCTGTGTCCATGTTGTTGTTTACAGTGAAGGCTGGTCTGCCGTCTTCCGGTAGCGTTATAGTCATGTGATAGGGGCTTGACGAATAAGGGAAGGATACGCAATGACCCAAAAGCCCCAATCAGGTAGCGAATCTCAGCAGCCACGCCTCTGTTTTCAGATGTCTCCGTTTTCCCCCATCCACACTGAGACGGAGCAGCAGCGTGTAAGAATGAAAACCACCTCTCCAGCATTTTCAAAATGCTCCGTTTTTGGGGCTCGAAAACTCCGGCGTAGTGTGGACAGATGGCGTAACCGTAGCAAAACTAATGCGTTTTAAAACGAAAACGCATTAGTGTAAACAGGGCCTTAAAGGACCACAGACACAAACTGCGGAGAAAACATTTATAGGCTGGTGACGAAATGACGTTGATGGGTCTATGTGCTGTAACATGTAACTGGGAATCATGAATGTAACATTCATAAAGCAACTCATGTAAACACCTGAACCATATTATTGTCTTATTTAGATTAACCTCCTAGGGCCCGAGTGGCCACATACATGGGCAGCACATTTTAGCTCTTAAGTGGCTATTTAAAATACTTTGAATGTTTTGTATTTTGTTACAGACATACAGTGTCATCCTGCAACTGTTCTGCAGCATATGAAATGTCCCAAACACTATTTTAACTGCCCAAAATGGGGAAAAAAAATTAGTTTTTACTCTCTGATAGTCAAAGCAAGTAAAAAAAATTCTATGTTAAATATGCATAAAAGAAAATTTGGGAAAAGGTGTTTTATGTAAATTGGGACAACGAGTCCACATATATGGACATCATTTTTCACTAAAAGTACATCATATCAAAAGATGATACTTAGATTATTATTCTAATTAGGTTCCAATAAGCCCAAATAGCAAAGAGAAATAAAAAATGCATGTAAAAAAACACCTTGGGCCTTAAGAGGTTATGGCTAATCATTAGATCACTGATGTCCATGTAAAGTAGTCACAAGCCCCAAACCCAGAAAAAAGGAGTTCCCTGATTTTGATGACGGCCTTTCCACAGGTTAGTAGTAAGCTAATGTTATGTTGAAAGCATAATGCAACTCTTACATTCATGCCAACAAACAAATGATCAAAAGAAATATATTAATGCAATTCAAATATATAAAATATGAACTGATGTTTACTTTAAACTTATTATAAATATTTATTTATTTATTTTTTTTTTTATTAGAATATGCCAAACGGAACACAAATTGGGATCATACAAATACAAAGAAATTGGAAAACAAAAACTAACAAAAAAAAAAAAAAAAAACAACAACAAAAACAACAATACAGTAAGGTACTGGCAGTATATAAATATATATTTATATTGTTCAATTATAATGGTTAAAATATAATAAATAATTTTGTGGCTAAAAAGTATCGGTTCAGGCACCGGTATCGTTTTAAAAGTATCAATTTAGCACCGGTATCGAAATAACCCCAAACGATACCCAACCCTAATGCTGTGTGCACTTAATTATGCTCACAAACCATTCAGGTGGCCTCCATTTCCCAGGTGAGTGAAATTATATACTGATATACCATCTCTATAAATGTATTAGTTTTATTTAAGATCATTTATAATGTTCTTTAGAGCTGTAATGCTCTCCAGAATCTGACAGATTGATTAGCTGTAGGCTCTAGAACAGTCATCTGAAGCGTTGTCATACAGTGTTATGCCTGTATACTTCATCAATAGTCCTGCATTTACTAACACAGACTATATCTGAAGTGTTTGGAAGTAATTTGGGGTTTCCTCCTGTAGAAAAACGTCATAAGAACAATGTTTAGTGGCTCAATGTGTTACAGCAGTGTTTTTAAAAGTCTAAACACTTTATTGATGTAGTGTACAACCAAGCACATGTGGTCAGAACACAAACCAGTCGCAGGTAGTGAAGTATTAAACGTTCTCCCAAAGAAAAGTCTGTCTAAGCAAAATGCCAGCAGACGCTCACGCTCTGCCTCTTTGCCCATGTTTGGTATCCCCCGGTCGATGAGATGACGTGCAAACAAACTGGCGATGGTTGGCCACACCTACGTGTAGCTTCTTTTGCGTTATTCAGAGACCTATGGGTGACGTCACGGATACTACATCCATATCTTTTACAGTCCATGATATAGCCCCTTTCACACAGTGATACCCCTAAATATCCAGAAAATTTCTGGAACGATTTTACCGGTAGGTCCAACAAACGTGCTGTACACACAGTTGAGGACGTTCTGTAAATTTTCAGAAAAAGACCGTTCGCACATCCATTCCAATATAGCGGTAAATTCTGACATCATTAACCTGAAATGACCTCTAAACAGCTGCGCTTGCATTTGTACACATAAGCCCCTTTTACTCATATAGAAATTTCTGGAAAATTACCGGTGATTATCCAGAAAGGTCTGTATGTGTGAACAGGCCCTTTTTGAAAATACCAGGGCCTCATGTATCAACGATGCGTACGCACAAAAATGTTGCGTACGCCAGATTTCACGCTCCCATTTGGATTCACTGACGATGAAATTAACGTGAGAATGTGTGTTGGTCCAAGCCAACTTCATGTCTGTACGTGCATTTCTTGTGTGTGTTTGTTTTATTTCCATTGGCCACTCCTAGAGGCAATTATGTTGAATTGCACACTACAAAGTATCTTTGAGCCGTGCAATGGCAGCTGTATGGGACGGGATCATCCACTTGTCTAGCAGGTATATAAGGTTTCCACACCATGCAGTTGACCAGCCAAACATTAAAGCGCAATTTGCATGATCGCCGGTTTTCCCAATGTAATCGGAGCGATTGACTGCACGCACATTGCTATAAAAGGCGCCATCTGAAGACCAATTCGCATACGTGAATCTGAAACATTTCGATTCAATAAATGTGCAAATAATATGTGATGCTCAAATGCATTACCATATTCATACGGGGGAGGAGGCAGGGAGGGGTTTTGCTCTTGTGCATGTTGCGCTCAGTTTCACGTTAATTCGGATGTACAAAGAGAATATGCGTGGGATTCTGCGTAC
>LR812539.1:1696911-1821954 GCA_903798195.1 Danio kyathit
AAGGTATAATTAACAGGACCCTGAAGAGACAAGCACAAGATAATTTTTAGTGGTAATGATGATGTTAAAGATATCTAGTATGGACCTTGCATCTCAAAGATCTAGAAGACACCAATTATTATAGAACAAAGGTCAAAGGAAAGAACAGGGAAGGAGACTGAAGAGACTGAAGGGAATAAAAAAAGTTTGGGTATTAACATTAACCCATTAGTTGCTTTGCTTTGTCTTATACTTTTCTTAATATTTATATATTTTTTAGATTTATTTTAATTATATAATTTGCTTATTGTTTTTATATTTATTGATCAATCTTTGCATTGTATAATGTAATTCATTGGCCATTTTAAATGAGTTTTATTGTGAAAGTTTTGCATTTTCACTTTTGGCTGTTTATCGTTCAAAGTCATTTAATTTCAGGTTTGTTTCAACCTTTTTTATAGAATCTTCAACCTGTTTGCTAAATTAACAGAATGTGTTTTAAACACTCCAGAAGAAGACAAAGTAGGAATCACCTTCATTAAAGATGGTTTCATTTTTCACTTTTGTAGCTGCTAATTGTCAGAAAGAGTGCTGTTTTACAATGTCCAAATCATTCAGAGAGATTTTTAGTAGAAGAAATGTGGCAAATCTTTAAGCTTTATTTTTCTGTTTCATTAATTGTATTTAATAAACAACAAAAATCCTTGTGGGCTGGGTTTCAATGACAGTGCAGTATATTTAGAGCAAGGGTCAGAGCAAAATGATCCTTACTGCTGGCTCTGATTACAAGGCATGAAAAACAACCTTCAACCAATGGGATTTTAACTTCCCTGTATAATCCTCTGTTACTAGGGAAATGCAAATCTGGATTTCTCCAAGAAACGGATTTTACATTGTTTTATATACAGGTATCTAGAGTTGTTTTGTTATCCACACTAACTTTGAACAAATTGTTACAGACATCTAGTTTTCTGAAGCACACAAATAAAGTTTTCGGAATTTTAGTTAATAGTTAATTAATTAAAGTCTAATTTTTTATTAACTGAAATTAGGTAAGTAAAGGATCCTTCACTAAAATAATCAAACTTTACTCTCAATTCTACTCCTTCCTGCAACGGTTATAAACCTTTACGAGTTTCTTTCTTCTGTTGAACACAAAATAAGATATTTTGAAGAATGTTAGAAACCTGTAACCATTGACTTTATAAGCAGGTAAAACAAATACTGAAGTCAATGGTTACAGGTTTCTAACATTCTGTAAAATATCTTCTTTTGTGTCTAACAGAATAATAAACTCATAAATGTTAATAGCCACTTGAGGGATTATAAATTGGGTGAACTCTGATCCATTTAAATCACAGTGGATCTTTTTTCTAACAATTTAAATCCCTGCACAATAGAAAACGTGCTTAAAATCAAGTTGACTAATAAAGCTTCAAATATATTTCATAATGTCGTCTGTTCAGAACAGTATCTGTAATGTTAATAAATTAGACTGATTTGTTGTTTTGTGCTCTTCTTATGACTTGTCTCACGTTTGTATTAAAATGTTCTGCACTGAAAATATACTTGGATTAAATAATTAAATAATAATATATAGTGTTACAATGAGCACTATTATAAAAAAATGAATGTTCATGTTATATAATATAAAAGCTTTACAATATATTTGCATTAAATCATGACTAATTGTGTTCGCAAAAGTATTAAGTTAGTGGTCACGTCAGATGTCTTGAAAAACAGAAAAGACATGAAAAGAGTATATTCTGCTGCAATTGTGTTTTCAACAATAGTGTTTTACCATCATGAGTCATGATGACATTTCACGTGTTTCCACTGATCTGTCTGGTTTTACTGAGTGTTCACTTTAAAAGGGAGCGGGGGATGGGCGCTGCGAGGGGAGGTTTGACCGCCTATCGCCCGATTCATGGGGCTTCAGCGTCAACGCTTGACAGGGCGTGTCTGAAGTGTGGGCTAACGAGATCGTCATAGCAGCGTCAGCCAATGAAATTAGTCACATGAAGCTTACGTCCCGCGTACATGTTATATATATACAGTGAACCTTCCTTCACTTTGAAGCCACTCTCACACAAGCAGCTGGACAAACTGTAAGTAGGCATTATTCACCAAATCTTTTAATGTAGATGTTATTTTGACTTGTGTTCAGGAATGAGATAACATGTTTGTTTTTGACTTTTCCTTTAGCCACACACAGCACACAGAGGAGACATGAAGAGGAGCTGCTTCATTTTTTATTTAGTTTTGGGGTTTTCTGCCCTGAAGATTCATGTTCAGTACAGTATACATTTATTGAACAGTAAAAACTATTTTACAGTCTTTTAAAATCATGTAAAAAGGGTCTCTGTAGCCAATGCTTGGAGGAAATGATTTATTTTGTTTTGCCTGTTGTTGATGCTTCTAATCTCATCCGATGAAGTATTATTTTTGATAAAAACTGTATTTCAAATGTACCAAAAATACAAAACGGTAAAGGATCCGATGAAAAACGGACAAACATTAGGGGTGGGTGTGGCCATGAAGTGTGATCTGATCGTGTGATCAGCAGTCTGACCATTCCCTTTTATATCGCCTGTGTCCCGCCCATCAAATAAAACAGTCCCCGGAGTAAACGAATGAACTCACAAAACAAGCACACGTCCTGACGAAAGCATCTCTTGACATGATCACTGTTTCGAAGCGAGTGCTTTGGATATCACTACATTTCCTTTCGTTACAGGTGATATATTTTAACATTATTTTAAATGCATGTTTATGATTGAATACTTTCGGAACCATGTCTTATCATATTTCAGAGATCTTCCTAAAAAAACATAAATATTTTATTGCTCACCGACTTAACCCAGACACAAAGTCAAGGATTGATCATTGATTATGTTTTTACACTATGGTACCATGAATAAGGTGTTTATATTGCTTGAATTATCTAATTTAGTTATGTTTGTATGCAACTGGGCATAATTTAATATACATTTCAATCTAAATTTTATGTTTGCTTTCAATTCAGTTCATGGTTCTACCGTTGATATCACACTGCCGTTGGGTACCGCAGTTTAGTAGAACATTGCTGCCATCTATTGGAAACCACTTCAAGTTTATTTTGGAGACATGTTATAATTTGTACAGGATTAGCAGATTTAATTATTCTTGCTGTTTTCTTTAATTTAAATATGTGATTTCAGCAGTCACAATAGTTCTGTATTTTTAAGTATTCCAACATTTTATTGTAGTAATAAAATAATAAATATATTTATACATCTATAACTATTAACAAGTAAGTTAGTTCTAGTTAATACAATCGCTAATGTTAACAAATGTTACCTTATTGTATTTACAGCATATATAGTTTTCTTTTGCAGTTATCTCCATGTTGTAATTGTTTTTTCTTTTGGTGTAAAAATTAAAACAGCTCTATCATTTCTGTTTACATGTTTAAACACTGATTATTACTGGAATGGGTTGTGAGGCAAGGGACAGCAGGTCAAATCTTGCCTATGGGGCAGGTACCACAGTTTGCCCTGCATCAGATTATTTTATTATGCATTTCATTCATTCACTGACTTTCTAAATTGTTTGATGTTCTAATAAAATACTTGAATTACTGAAACATTTCATTTCCTGTCAATTGTGATTTCTAGTTGGTTGGTGACTGCCAGTCCAAAACATGAATTACAGCATAAATGAGTACACCCCTTTTTAAAATGACTAATTTGATCGGTTTCTTAGTGAATATAGACAATAAATGTTGGTGCATTTAAACAAAACAGATTTAATAAACAGTTATGTTCATAATAGTTTGGTCACCAGACATCTTTAGGAATAGAAAGATAATACATATACATTCAAACCAGATATTTCCAAAATATATATATTTTAAATTTCTCTTGTTTTTCCCCTTTGTTACAATTTTATTTAGTATTTGACCTAACATATTATTAATTTGTGTGTAGTAATTTTTGTACTGTGATCCTCAGTTTTTTGTTAGATGAGCTCAGTAGATCATCAGTTTTGTCTTTGGTACCGTCTAATCCAAAGCATATATACAAATATATTACTGTAATGCATCCTAGAGAAAACATGAATGTAAAAAAGAGATCTGTGAGTGGTCATGTGTATATATATATATATATATATATATATATATATACACACACACACACCTTTTTGCAAATTAATAAATTTTTATTTTAATAATAAAGACAATATATTTTTAGTGAATTAAAAAAAACTTATATCAAACAGTAAATTTACTAGATAATAAATTTACTTCAAAACAACATTTACTGATAGTACGTAACAGTCTGTCTGTCTATCTATCTATCTATCTATCTATCTATCTATCTATCTATCTATCTATCTATCTATCTATCTATCTATCTATCTATCTATCTATCTATCTATCTATCTATCCATCCATCCATCCATCCATCCATCCAAGACAGAGATGGAGACCCGGATAACCATGATCTGCTTCAGGAATTACACAAGCAGCTTAAGTGATTTAAGACCCAACTGTGAGTAGACAAATATCATTCAATCCAAAACTGAATATTTTTATTAATCGTCTGCAGAATTAGGTTGGTTAGTCAATGAACATTAAACTCCTGACATCCTGATTTATGAAAAAATTTATAAAATTCATTAAACTGATTTTGAAGGAATGTAAATACAATTGCAAAAACTGCTATGGTCAATATTATTCGCCCCCTTTAGCAATATTAGTTTTGGATTGTCTCCAGAACAAACCACTGTTATACAATGACTTGCCTAATTACCATAACTTTACCCTAATTACCCTAGTTAGCCTTTAAATGTCACTTTAAGCTGTATAGAAGTGTCTTGAAGAATATCTAGTCTAATATTATTTACTGTCATCATGACAAAGACAATTATTTTTAATGACTAATTTCAAATAAATAATTTTGTTGATGTTTACAAATGTGTATAAAAGCACTTGACAAACATTTGAAAAATAATTTAAATTTCACAGCAGGGTGACTAGCTTTGTCAACTTTAACAATACAACATAAATGATCAGTTAAAATCTTGTTCAGAACTACTGTTATCTGTAGACATGTATGCCATTCATGTTTTAAAATAACATGATAACTGTGTTTCTACAGTTTCTCGTGATTCACATGGACCAGTGAAGAGTCAATCAGAATCATCTGAGAGGGTCCTGAGGAACACTGTAAAGAATGCTGAGTTCCACACAATAGATTTGTGTTGGGGCAAAATGAAGGAATTAAGTTAACATACTAGTTTTTACCAATTTATTGAATTGAACATAAATCAGTCAAGCTGTGCAAAAAAAAAAAAACTCAAGAATTGTGTTGTTTCAGCTCATTTTAAATAAGTTGAGCAAACAGCAAACATCCATATTTTTGAGTGAACATGATTTTGTCTCTCCTTCTATTTAAAATTGTCTATTGAGCAGAGAGATAAAATGATTAAATTCCGTTTAATTCAATAGTTTATCTGTATTTTACACAAAAAATTATAAGCAGCTTCACAAAAGGTAAAAATTGCTGTCTAACTTGTGTCAGTATTAGTGGAAATCACATTTAAAGAAATGCAATTAGTTTTATAACAACTAATATATGTTATTTGTTGATGTTTTTTTCCTCATATAATATGTACTCAAATGTTGGTCTTTCTAAAACATTTTAATGTCTTGTTTGTTCATGTTAGGAAATAACTAACATTGACTACGTGTCCCAAATTGTATCTCTCATCTTCTTACACTATAAACGATTTCTGTTGTTTTCACATTATTATACTGCATTTCTCAACATTTCCACTGTGTACATGGTTAACAGTATGCTACTGTAGATTTTTCAATAAATTTTGGGGGAAAAAATAAGTTACTGTGCATCTAAATACAGTACTGAAAATGACCATAAAAACACACACACAATATATATATATATATATATATATATATATATATATATATATATATATATATATATATATATATATATATATATATATATATATATATATATATATATTTATTTATTTATTTTTTTTTTTTGGTGAAGTAAATAAACGAACCAGTTTTCTTCAGACTGTTTAGTGTATTAAACTGCCCCCTGGTTTTTCATTTTTGAGTGCACTGCGCTGTAGGAGCCACTTTTTGTATTGTAGTGATTTTGTGGTCCACTAGGTGTCACTAGACGATAAGTATAACTAAGGTGTCTGTGTAAGCGAGGAAGAGCGTCATTAATGGGAAAGCACACGGTTTTTGACAGTGCTGATGGGTAACTCACTTGCTAGCGTGAGAATAATGCAGTGTTTAGATATGTGCTGTGTGTACATGGTGCGAAATGTATATGCACATGATAATGAAGAAAGGAGAAGCAAAGATTGAGGCTTTGTTTTATTCACCTGCAGAAAATAAAGACATTCAGCTTGAATCAACTTTAGCATGCATGGATTCTGATTGCACGCGTGAATTACGTGCTCACAGTCACACCTTTACCGGCGACAACAGCAATGGTAGTCTGCTGCTGCTGACGGTGCTTTAAGCGTCAACAACTAAATGAAGGCTGAAGTCTATTTAACTAATAATATTTTAATTAAATTATATAATTTATGCTGTAAAAGGAAACTCGTGAAATTAAAAATAATAACATTAGCCTAACCGTTCACCGGAAGTTAATCAGTGGCTGGAAAACATTTGCTGTGCATACGTTTGACTCTATTATTAGCAGGCTATTATTTCCTTAAAGATCTCTGTATATTATTCAGGTTTTGTAAGTTACAAAACTGTACCAGCAGATGTCACCAGAATTGTGCGTTTCCAACACTTCAAAACAGTGAATCGTTTTTCTAAGCAAATGATTCAATTGATTCGATGCTCTGAAAAGCTTCATTTCTCCATTAACTCACAGCAATATAAACAACAGTTCTTTATTCTCTCTTCACGTCATTGGTCTTGTAAAATGAGAACAAGAAGTATTAAAAAAAACGTATCGCTGAGAAAAGCACTTACCGGTAACCGTGAAGGGGGAAAAAACCGTGAAGGGACCGTCGACTCCCGCGCGATTCCTGAGGGAAAGTTCCGGTTGACGTCATTCTCAGGTTAAAGGTCATCAGTTGTGGACTTTTATTTGTAGGCAAGTTTTTTGTATTTATTTAACTAATAAACAGATTCTTCTTCTTATTATTATTAGCCTACCCAATACCCTTCCAGATAGCAACATGGACCCTTTAGGCAAGTGTAGGCCTACCTTGTGAAAATGTACCGCCTGTTGGTATGACTCGGTATGACTTTATTGTTTAAAAGTCTATGGTCTTACAAAAGATCAGTGTTGGACTGAAACAGCAGCAACTATATGTTTCGATCAATATGTATAACTTTTACAATGATGAAAAATTTAATTGTTCCAAAGTTTTTACTTATTACAGGCTATGATATGATATGATATCAATAGCTGTTGGACATTTATCTTGCAAAACAGTATGTTTGTTGCACAAACTCTACAAACAGACAAAACACAATTCACATAGACATATTAAATACAATGTAGGCCTATATACAGTATCCTGGTGTTTTTATTTTGCATGGACCTTAAAGTAAGATATTTGAGAGATTGTCAGCAATAAACAGATCTCACCAACCATTTGCTGTCACAGTAAACAGGGATAAATAAGGGATGAGATCTGTTTTATTCCTGATATTCTTCCAAATATTATTGTATTTTACAGAAAATAAAAACATTTATACAGGATTGGAGAAACCTGAGGGTCAGTAAATGAGGACATTGTTGATTGAACAATCCCTTTAATCATCATTGAACCTCCTAAATTATTTGATGATGATTGTGGTTTTTGCTGCAGCACAGATGTATGTGATAGCTGTATGTTGGAAATTAAACCTTGTCATAAAAAAGTTAATCTTATGCTAAAAATAGACAAAATGCCCAAAATCATCATTAAAATCCCAAGCAAAGTGCTCAAAACTGGCCACTGCGAAGGGTCCTTTGGAACGAAGGAGGGTTCAGGCACCAATGATCCTTTGCACAGGGAAGTTTTTTTTTTCGTTTTGCAATGTGTATAACAATCAGTGGTGTAAAGTAACTAATTACAAATACTCAAATGACTGTAATTGAGTAGTTTTTTCTCAGGAATTGTAATTTACTAAGTAGTTTTATAAATGTGTACTTTTACTTTTCCTTGATTACATTTCTACTGCAGTATCAGTACTTTTACTCCACTACTTTCCTTCAACCTGCAGTCTCTACTTTATTTTTCTTGTCTATGGGGATTAGAAAAATCAGTCCTGAGATTCCTGTCTAATCAAATCGCACATACCGTAGAAGGTAAATCGCATCATAATGAACTACCTCAAGATGTGTGCACTTTATAATTGCAGCAAACTGTTTGGAAGTATTTAAAGTGTCCATGAAGATGTTCAAAATCTTTACACACATTGACCCAGAGACTGTTTAGATGCATTTCACTGATGAGAAGATGACGGATGTTTACTGTATGATGACCGAAATGGCCTTAAACACCCAGCAGGCACAGGGCATCAACATGACGTCTGATTGACGTTGAACCCTAACGTCATGGGGAGTTTGCATTTTGTTTGGAAATGAAAATCGGGTTGACGTCAGAACTCAACATCAGGCCAATGTTAATGTCCAACGTTGAACATAAGACCAACCAAATATCAACGTCTAATGATGTTACAGCTTGACATTGTGTGAACGTTACCCCGATGACGTCTATCAGATGTTGAATTTTGGTTGTCGTACCTGACGAATAAATGTCAGTATTTGATGTCAATATGACGTTGGTTTAAGATGTTGACTCGACGTTGGATTTTGGTCACTTTATAACAACCTAAAATCAACCAAATATCAACGTCATTTGACGTCATTATTGGACATCAAAATAACGTTGTCCTTAGACGCTGGCTTGACAATTAATTTTGGTCACCTGACATCACAACCTAAATCTAACCTAATATTAATGTGTTATGACGTTGTGTGTCTGCTGGGCAATAACTAAATGCACTACAGAATGTTACGTTTACACACATCCACAAATTACATGTAAACACATCAGCTTATGACAGCATAATACTCACTACTCACTACTCTTGAGTACTTTTAAAAGGGCTACTTTTTACTCATACCTTGAGTAATATTTTACTCATTTTATTATTATACTTTTACTCTACGTACACTACATTTTTAGGCAAGTAATGGTACTTTTACTTGAGTATGATTTTTCAGTACTCTTTCCACCACTGATAACAATGAACATACAAGTGTAATAACAGAAATGAGTACAATAATAAAATGAAAGAAAAAATATGAAGAGTAGTTAGACGTGACAAATCCATTTGCAAATTTATGTGCAAATCAAAACAAATTACTCAAAGAAAAAACAAGTTTAAGTGTAAAATAATGTTTAGTTTCATTTTATTGTTTCTTGTTTCTTCTGATGTATAAAGGCTGCGACTCATTTCTATCTTAAAATGAGTCAAACGCAGGGAAGCTGTTTGGTGTCAGAATGAAAACTGGAGTTTGACTCTACAGATAAATGTAAGTACAGTATTTTTATAGGTCTATATAAGTCTAATATTTATGAATAAAGTTATAAAATAAAACAAATAAAATAATTTAGGTAAAAACAAACAAAAAAAATGTTAAAACAATTCTGAACTTCTAAAAGTGCAGCCAAAAAATGAAATGTGTGAAGAGAGAAAAATCAAGGTTCATTAATCGTGTCTGACCTTATTCATAGTTTTACATGACACTGTGACCCTGCCAATGCCGTGGCTCATGTGCATAGTGGAGGGATTAACAGTACAATATAATGGCTTTCATTCAAACCATTTACACACGCATAAATGTTTCACACACTCTGGCATCTGTACAAACACACACACACACACACACGCGCGCGCACGCACCTACGCACACACACGCACGCACGCACGCACGCACACACACACACGCGCGCACGCACGCACGCACACACACACACAATCAAAGCTGTTAAAAAAATAAATATATTTTCAAGCATTGCCTCTGCAATCATTGCCGTGTGTATGATGATGATGATGATGACGACGTTAAGGTTTTTTCCGGAGTTTGTATCTGGATGTCTGTGACTGTTTTGTTTATTGATCTTTTTGGCTTCTCTTCTTGATGTGATGGTTTTAGATTTGACACCAGAATGACCCTTTGGACACTTGTCAGCATCGTCTTTTACTAGAAATCACAAGAAGATCTTATATCCTCTTATATGCTTTCATGTTCTCAGTAATACATCAATGCTCCAAAGTAGGAAATCACAAATCAAGCAAAGTCAGGCATTATTAACGAAAGCTGAAGACAACCAGAAAACAAAATGTTAAAACACTTACAGGTTGGTTTTATCCTCTCCATAATTCAATTCAATTCAATTCATCTTTATTTGTATAGCGCTTTTACAATGTAGATTGTGTCAAAGCAGCTTTACATAGAAGATTATAGTGAATGTAAACAGTGTCAGTTCAGTTTTCAGAGATTAAGTTCAGTTCAGTTCAGTTCAGTGTGGGTTAATAATCACTACTGAGAGTCCAAACACTGAAGAGCAAATTCATTGATGCGCAGCTCTACAGATCCCGAACCATGCAAGCCAGTGGCGACAGCGGCGAGGAAAAAACTTCACCAATTGGCGAAAGTGAAGATTTAAAAAACCTCGAGAGAAACCAGGCTCAGTTGGGCACGACCATTTCTCCTGTGGCCAAACGTCTTGTGCAGAGCTGCAGTCTAGGCGCAGGACGCTGGAGAATGCTGGACCTCAGCGAAGACTCGTCTGTCCCTGAACCGTCACCGGAATCAGTCCCATGCTCTCCACTCCTCCATGACCACCACAGCAGTTGCTCAGGATACGGCCTAGTCCAGGATTATAAAAACCTTGGGATCATCTCGTCGCTGGTCTTGGATCGCATCAGTGGTGCTGCATAGTCTGAGGGCCTCGAGATGATTATCCCCCAGGTGGAAATACAGAATAAAGAGAATAATTAGCGTAGCTGCTGTTCATAGTGTATATAAACAAGAAGCAAAATCCTGTGTGGGGCACATCATGCGTCATACCGCTATGTAGGGCTGGGCGATTTTTTTGATTAATTTGAATTTACATTTTAAGACGATTTTATTTTTTACAAAATCGAGAAATCGCAATTTTTTATAAAAATATTAAAGCCGCTTTTCCACTATCGTGCCAAACCGTTCTAAACTGTAAGACAAATGTTGGTAGATTGTACTCTTAATGTTGTACTATAAATGTTTTATAAAAATAAATTGAGCAATTTTCAACATTTCAGCTATAGGCCATTATACGACTTAGTTAAATATAAGAGACGTTTAAATATAGATAGGTATGTAACAGGTTTCTGTGGGGTTTTTTTTTTTCACGGTGATCTTTAATATATACTGGGTGGTGGAGCTACGCACAAATATTTTCTAAAACGTCAAGCAGGAATTTGTCTATAGCTCGTTAGTTATTTATGAAGACAAAAAATAATTAAAATAACAAAAATAAAACTATAAAATTACAAAGATAAAAAGAGCAGCATTTTACTAAATATAGTCCTTTATATCCTGATATGCTGTGTTGTTTCATTCGTTTTTTTATATTTAACTTGATGCATTCGTTATTTAATGTTTAAATACTAAAATCGTTTAAATGGTTATATTTTACCATCAAAATGTAGTATATTTTATATCATTACCAACTTCTATTGTAGCTATGTTTAGCATCCCTATATGAGAGAGTGCCATAACCGTGTTTAGTCACACAGTTGCTTTTCTTTTACAAGTGAGCATAAAAAAAACTAGTTTCGGCATTTATTTAAATTTAAATGAACAAGGTAAGCTGGTAAGGTAGTTACACAGTAAAAAAAAAAAAAAAAAAAAAAAAAAATCGAAATCGTGAATCGGTCAAACTTTATGAAAAAAATCTAGATTTTTTTTTGTTGCCATATCGCCCAGCCCTACCGCAATGTACTGCACTGAGTGTATGCTTTGCTAAAAAGATAGGTCTTTAATCTGGTTTTGAAGAGCGAGAGTGTGTCTGAGCCTCGAACATTATCAGAAAGGCTATTCCAGAGTTTAGGGGCCATAAATGAGAAGGCTCGACCTCCTTTACTCGATACCTCTCCATACTGTGACATCTAACAAGTCTGGCTGTGTTTCTCTCCTGAGCTGCTTGTTTTTGATTTATTTCCGGCCTCCAGTGCTGCTGATTTTCTGCTTGCCTGTTGTGGTTTCTGACAGTGATGCAGTTTTCTGGATGAATCATGTCATTTCTACACCTTTTATCTGTTAAAAACCACACAGATGACATAACCAGATTAGAGACAACAGTTCAAGACAAGACAGATAAGAGACAGAGCAGAAAATCAATACAATACTCAAGAAACTAATGCACATTTTTGTTTGATTAATTTAGTCTTCTCATATGAATGACTGATGAAAAGAGTCATAAATATTATTAACCCTCAGTATCAGCTGATCCAGTGTCTTTCATTGCTATAAAAGTGAAGAGGAAAGGAAAAAACGCAGAATCATCAGAAATATGAGCCCTGACTGGAGGGTTTACACATTAAGTGCCATTTAGCTGCATTATTTGTGTCCCCTTCAAAACTTGCTCTTTATTTATTCATTATTTATTTATTGCCACATCAGCAACTTATGGCTATTTCGTGGCAAAATGGATATACATAAAATATTACATGATAAAAACAAATTTGTATTACAATAAAAAGTTACTTAGATAAATATATAGGATAAAAATAAATAAAATTCACACAAAAATATACTCAAAGTTAAATATGATTTTTAAGTTCAATTTTTGATAAATAATTTAAGATTTTTCCTGGTGGTACCTTTTTAAAAATGTCCATCAAAGTACTTTCCTTATAAAACTTTTGTCTAATGGAATTTAAACTTCCACATTCCAGCAAAATATGTTTGATGGTAGGTGCAGCCTGGCAGTAATTACATATAGGTGGTGCTTCGTTATTCAGCAAATATAAATGTGTTAACCTAGAATGTCCAATTCGACATCTAGTATAGACAGTTTGATCATGTCTGGTCTCAAAATTACAATTAGCTGAGTGTCTCAAAACTTGCTCTTAAGAAATGTTATGAATGTTATGTTATGAAACTGACTTATGTAGCCCTTGTAAATTAATTTGGTACCTTTTCAAAAGATACACTTTTGTACTGAACAGCTCCACATTTTGTACCTTAAAGGTATTAATATCTAAAAAAATACAAACGTGCATGTCACTAATTTAGAGATGCAAAAGTAAACCTTAAGTGGTGCAAACATGTACCTTTATGACACACAATGTTCACATGTAGGTTAATGGAGAAACAGCTTCTTTGGATAAACTTGGAATGGTTTTTTTTACATGATAAAATTGTAAATAACATATAACTATTATATTGTGATAAAAGTTATATTAGATATAATAGTTACACACAACAGACACTGTAGTGAACATCATCACTTTAATGTGTGATAAGACTAAAATGTGGTCATAAATGAATATTTTCTCAATTCAAATGATCAATCAATGCATGCCTTGAATCATAATAAAGTAACGTTTAGTTTACTGATCAGTGCATGAATATTTATTTACTGTTATTATATAGTGTTACCTATTTAAGGTTGTAACATTACTCCTGGTTGGGGGGGGGGGGGGGGGGGGGGGTAACACCCCTTTTATTGAAAATGAAAACCAAAGATGTGGCATCTTTTGACGATTTTACTGTCCGTAACAATAATAACTAACAGTAACTAACTGTTAGGCTAACAGGCTAACTCCAACTAACGATGATGACAAGTCCCATGGTCCAAAATAAATGTTTTTTTTTTTTAAACAACGTACAGTAAATGATCCATTAGATTTTCTACTTAGTATCTTGTCTAGAGACAAGGTGTAGAGATGTAGAACTGCAATATTAGTGTACAATTGCACTGGAAAGCAGCTGAAATTTAGTGCCTTTAAAATTGTGATTTTTTTTTTATGAGAATAGAATAGGTCTGTGATTTATGACTTGTTTCTATGTTTATTTATTGCATTTCTCGGCTATTATGGGTCTGAATGCTTGGTTCTGATTGGCTGATGATCATTGCTTATTGGTATCCTAAATGTAAACGTTTGTACCTTTAAATTTATACTTCTAAATTACTGACATGCACATTTGTATTTTATATATATATATATAAATACCTTTAAGGTACAAAAGTGTATCTTTTGAAAAGGTACCACCCCAGTGACAGGTTTTGTATTTTTATTTCTGATAGTGTAGTATTTGAATAACTGGAATAAACATAAAAACACAAAGAATTAAGTTTTTATTAGACTTTATATAAGAGACGGTGTGTCATTTTTTTTCAGTTTAGCAGCACATGACCAGACGATTGTTCTGGTTTTTGTGTTAAAGTGCAAACACAAAGTAAAAGTGGTCCTGTATGCTTGAACAGCCATATGAACAATGTGATATTACAACTTCACCTAACAGTTGAGGGACAATAAACAGAGCAAGTTTTAAAGGGGACACAAACAACACAGCTTAAATTGCACTATAAAGTGTAAAGTCTCCAGTTCAGCATCTAGGGCTCATAAATAAAACTATTAGATATCACAGGCCAGTTTTACCTCAGATTGATAGTAGACATTACCACAGTGTTAACTAAACACTTCTCATGAGCATCTGATATGAAATGATAAAATCAGAGCCCTTTAAACCTTACACCAAACACTGCTTTGTCCGTATCTTCAAATATGATAAAAATACATATTTGAATTCAAGAAGCAGCACGGTGGCGCAGTGGGTAGCACGTTCGCCTCACAGCAAGAAGGTCGCTGGTTCGAGTCTTGGCTGGGTCAGTTGGCGTGGGTTTCCTCCGGGTGCTCCAGTTTCCCCCACAGTCCAAACACATGCGCTATGGGGAACTGATGAACTGAATTGTTCGTAGTGTATGAGTGTGAAAGAGTGATGGGCTGCATCTGGAAGGGCATCCGCTGTGTAAAACATATACTGAATAAGTTGGCGGTTCATTCTGCTGTGGTGACCCCAGATTAATAAAGGGACTCAGCAGAAAAGAAAATGAATGAATGACTGAATTCAAGAACAAAGAAGGTTCTTTAGAGGATTTGTGGGGGTCTTATCTTATAATTTTACATCAGACAGCTCCGAAAAAGGTTTTGTTGACACTGTGGCACTATCAGTCTACTATCAGTCAGAGGTGAATCTGGCCTGTGATATCTAATAGTTTTTTTAATACATTTTTTAATTCAGAAACAAAGCAATATTTTATAAAACATTGAGGGAGCTCATATTTTATAATTTCAGATCAGATGGCTATGAAACAGTTTAGTTAATGCCATTGTAATGTCCACTGTCAGTCAGAGGTAAAATTGGCCTGTGATATCTAATATTTTTATGATTTAAATTACTCTTATATTATCATTTCAGATCAGATGCCCATGAAAGTGTTTAGTTAACAGTGGTAATGTCTACTATCAATCTGAGGTAAAACTGGCCTGTGATATCAAATAGTTTTATTTATTTTTTTTATATCAGGGCCAAACAGTGTTGTGGCTCTTATTTTATAATTTCACATCAGGTGGCCATGAAAAAGGTGTAGTTAACATCGTGGTAATGTCTACACTCAATAAGGTGTAGCTGGCCTGTGAAATCAGTTCGTTTTATTGTTATACCTTTTTGAACGCAGTGACAAACAGTATATTTTATAAGATTTTAATGGCTTTTATTTTGTAATTATGGATAAAGCAGTCTCAATTTCGATTGTTTAGTTGCAGTCATTCAATATTTGTTTTGACAAGCATAAGTTAGCAGCAGCAACAGTATTTGTTTTCAGTTCAGTTGTTTGGTGCTCTGCCGTAATACGGCTTGACAGATATAACCTGATTGGCAGGCAGCCCTACATACTTGTAGGTACTGGTGTTCGGTTACAGAGTCATACAGAGTCATACAGAGTCATACAGAGTCATACAGAGTCATACAGAGTCATACAGAGTCATACAGAGTCATACAGAGTTATTTCGAGTCTCAACTCCGAATTTTTGAGTCCAAGAAAGTGACTCTGTAATGTAATCCATTCCAGCCGACATTCCGACTGCCGGACCAACATTCACTAAAAATAGCAAAAGGGTTAAACATGCTGTATCATATTCAGGCTTTTACACAATGCAACTGCATCAATTGCAGCTTCACATTGGGCAGTTCTCCTCTGGTCAGACAAACCAGCAGTTTAAATTATCTGCAGTCAAAATAAAATAGTTATCAGCCAACATTTGTTAACAGCATATTTTAATTGTCTGTTAGACTATTTTAGATATTTTAGATAATGTTACACAATTGTCATATTTTAAGTTAAAACATCAATTTATTATCGAAATGTTTAATGAAAAGATGTGCAGCAGTTCATTAACAAAGAAAAAAAAACAACTGAGCCTACAAACAACATTTAAAAAATAAAAAAGTCTAAATATCTTCTTAATATAAATGTTTGATACTTGAATACTAGGCCTACCGAGTGAACAAAATAATCTGGAGTAGCGGAGTAGTCTGAGATTGTTCATGTCTTTATTCTTTTAACGGTAACATACGCTCCACCCGATCAATAAACAAAATAGCTAGATTTTCAATTTGATTTATTGACCGTAACTATTAAACCCCTACACGAAATGTTTAACTTAAATGTTAAACTTCTGTCAGCGTGACAGACTGTGCCTCAAAACATATATTTCCCTCTAGTAAATGTGATTTTTTTAAAGTGTACTTTTAAATAGCCTATTATTGCTGTACTTTAAAATATCACTGTTTGTTTTTTGCAATTTGTTCATTGATTCGATAAGGCTATGTTAATGGTAGGCCTACCTCATAAGTAAAAGGAAACTTCATTCCGCAGCACTATTTTGTGATGATATACGTTCGTGGTTGTATTAGTTGATGCATTTACTAATATTACAAACAATGAACAATACTTTTATTGCAGTATTTGTTTATCTTAGATAATGTTAGTTAAAGGAAATTCAGTTGTTTATTGTTTCTTCACACTGTTAGCAAGCCTGAATTTGGATTTTAATAATGCATTAGTAAATGATGAACTATGGCTACCTGAACCGAACCAAAGAATGTAAAAAGGGTTGGCAGTGTGTCAAGACCCAAATGCTAATGGACTATTTCAAAACTGTTATGACGCACTTAACAGTGATCTTAATCTTAAATACAGTACATGTGTATATATATATATATATGTAAGTTTTTAATATTGTGATTTTTTAAAAAAGCGTATGAACATTTATATGCATTTATGAATGTATTATAACATATTTGCATCAAATTACAAAAAACAAATGAATAAAAAAAACGAAAAACAAATCAATCTCACACTCTTTTTCCCTTTTCTGAAAGTCTTGATAACACCATTGTGGAGTTTTTCTCTTATTATTTCAGCAAATAGGGTTGAAAAAATTATTTGTTGTACTCTCTCATTCACTGCGTTCTAAGTTTACCCAGATATGATGCCTTCTGCTACTGAGAAAACCCAGGACGGAAATGTCACACCAAATTCTTTTGGCCCGTTTCCATTGAGTGGTACGGTACGGTACGGTTCAGTACGCTTTTATGGCCGTTTCCACTTTCAAAAGGCGTACCGAACCGTACCGTACACCTTTTTCGGCACACTTTCGAAAGGGTACCAAACACGAGAAAGGGTACCAAAAGGCAGAGCTAGACGCGCAGCTGAACGCTATTGGTTTACAGAGATACGTCACGAGCTCACGCAACAAGCCAGAATGAAAACAAAGAAGCTGCCATGTTTTAAATACACAGCTGAGAGATTACAGCGTAATGATATATACATATAATAACAAGCCCTGGTCGACCCGGGCATAAACGAACCTTGTCGTCATCTTGATGAACAGCCACAAAGCCAAAAAGAAGAGCAGATTTTACCCTGTAGTTTTTTACGAGCCAGTCTGAAGCGTGAGCGGTTTCGCTTTCTTGCTTGTGCTCGCTGCGCGTCTATACCTGAAATAACGAACTTCTTGAGCTGATGATAATAACGTGCCCTTGATTATTGACGTGCTTTTGAAACCTGATCCTGTCAGAAACTGACAAACGCGAGAGTGACGCGCAAAAAACAAAAGGAGAAGCCGAAAAAAAAGGAGCACATTATTATTACAGCAAACGTGAACAAACTGCCATGTTGAACTCTTATCATCACCTTCTGGACTATTATGAACTCGGAATGATGGAAATACTCTCTAACAAGAGGTACACGTGCTGCTGAAGATTACAGACACATTTCGTGTTGTTTTGAACCTAAATAAGGACTAAATGTCTGCTGTGTGTAGTTTTTCTGTAATTGATAACATATCAGAGACTGTAAGGGTCTGTATGTGTTCATATATGTTAATTTATTTATTTAGTTTGTATAATTGCAGATGTTACAGGCTATTTCACACTGTCATTGATCTGCAGTTATAATTAACTCATGTTCATAGAAAAGTTAGTAATAAACATTTATACAGAAGTATTTATGTGTATAAAGCATCTGTTTTGTGAGAAGCGTTTCTCATATGACATGTGAGCAACCCATACAGCTTTACTGTAGACATGGAAACAAACCAATGTAACTCCAGTAGGTTTATTTTTAGAAATGAAGAGCGACGGGGTGCAGGCGGGGTCGATTATGTTGGTGAAATGCTAAAAGAGCTGCTTGACAGGATTTTACGATTGGCTAAACCTGGTTAAGAGGCGGTACTGTACTGTATATCTGGTATAAAAGAGGCGGCAGCACACACCCCTTTCTCAGATCGTTCACCGCAGCAGAGAGTGCTACACTGGATATTTACACTTCTGTTCTTCAAAAGGTAATTCAAATGATTATTCACTATTTCTACTACTTATTAATAATAGCCTATAACAAGGCAGCGATTATTTACATCTTATTATACACTATTATACTTGTTAATTATTAGGCTTAATGTCTGAGAGTGACTTAAAGGTGCAGTAGGTGATCACCTTCATAGACATGTGTTTTTGTGCTGGATGAAAGTCTCTTCACATTCCAATAATGATGATTAAAGTAAATGATCTAAATGTGTTTATATGTGTTTTTATATTCTGGGTGAGGCAGAAGACAAAAAAAATGTTCATCCAATTAAATATTTTTGAGCCGATAATTTCCATAATTCTGACAAGTAGCCCAAACTGTCTGTCAGCAAATGCAGACTTGTACAACTGCGCAGCCGTTTATATGCAGATCCGCCTTTTGTGCGTACACACGAGAGACAGAATGACAGCAGTAAAAACAAATGTTGAATCAAAACTTGTTAAAATCCTGAATGAATATTGGAGTTAGTTTTGCACGCTGGAAAAAGGATGACACCATGGCTGAAGTATTTCTGTTAGACAGGTAATGTTCTGTTTAAAACTCTTTTAGTCACGCAGAGCTGATGTAGATTGTGTTGTTATCAAGTGGCAACCTCTCGCTCTCCCTAATACGAAAGTAACTGAAACTGCAATTCATCAAAACTCCAATAGTCCTGGCTCCATAATAGAGCACATTTCTATTGAGCCCACTGTTAGAATGGCCAACTTTACAGCAGAAATAAAGGTGTTTACAGCCTGCTACAAAGAACGATTTTGGTTCATATAGCTAATGTTACGCTTCATGACAACTGTGAGGGGGGTGGATTTTTTATAACTCATTCGTTTCCTTTATATTAGGTTATATTAAGTTTGCATAATTAAGGGCGTGGCCACTTGAGTGACAGCTAGGTCTCGCTGGTCGCCGTCACTTCACCTCAGCTGATTACGGCTGTTTAGCCGCTGATCTCGGCTTATTCATCGTATTTTTGTGTTGTTATATTTGGCTTTACACAGTCAGTTGCCTTTTGGGATTATTTCCTACAATTATCAGATACTATGGCATGCTGTGTGCACTTAATTGTGCTCACAAACCAATCAGGTGGCCTCCATTTCCTAGATGAGTGAAATTATAAACTTTTATACCATCTCTATAAATGTATTTGTTTTATTTTATATAATTTATAATGTTCTTTAGAGCTGTAATGCACTCCAGAATCTGACAGATTGATTAGCTGTAGGCTCAAGAACAGTCATCTGAAGTGTTGTCATACAGTGTTATGCCTGGAGTTCATCAATAGTCCTGCATTTACTAACACAGACTATACTTGAATTGTTTGGAAGTCATTCGCACTTTCCTCCTGTTGAAAAACATCATAAGCACAATGCTTAATGCGCTTATGACATTGCTTATGAAACAGTGTTTTTAAAAGTCTAAACACTTTATTGGGCAACGCAGTGGCGCAGTAGGTAGTGCTGTTGCCTCACAGCAAGAACGTCGCTGGGTCGCAGGTTCGAACCTCGGCTAGGCTGGGTCAGTTGGCGTTTCTGTGTGGAGTTTGCATGTTCTCCCTGCGTTCGCGTGGGTTTCCTCCGGGTGCTCCGGTTTCCCCCACAGTCCAAAGACATGCAGTACAGGTGAATTGGGTAGGCTAAATTGTCCGTAGTGTATGAGTGTGAATAAGTGTGTGGATGTTCCCAGAGATGGGTTGCGGCTGGAAGGGCATCCGCTGCGTAAAATCGTGCTGGTGTGGTCAGAACACAAACAAGTCGCAGGTAATGAAGTATTAAGCGTTTCTCTTGCGTCTGTAGCTCCGCTTATGCTCCGCCTCTTTGCTCTTGTTTGGTATTCCCTGGTTGGTGCGATGACACGGGAACAAAATGGCAATGGTTGGCCACGCCTACTGGTAGCTTCTTTAGGGTTCTTCATAAACCTATGGATGACGTCATGGATACTAAGTCCATATCTTTTACAGTTATGTTGTTATGAATGGGTTATATGCGCATTGTGTTGTTATGAATGGGTTATCTGCACAGAAGTGCTGTTCAGCCACTGAAATCTTCTGGTAAAAGATTGATGTGACTATTTTCAGTTTCATAAGGTGCTTTTACAGCATGGATAATGTAGATTTATATTTAGTTTAATAACAAAACATCAGTAAAAAGCGCTATTCCGCCTAGCCTGCTTTACTGAGCTAAAGTTGCTTTTATATTCACATTGGGTCATTTCTGAACAATGACAGCCTGTGACGCACTCCCTATAGTGTTCACCGCTACTCTGAATATTCACTCTGAAATAGCATAAAGTATGGTTTAGTAATAAGTGTAACCACTAAGCATACAGTAGTTGCTTTAGGACAAAGCACATGAGAGAGTGAGACCAGCAATCCTTGCATGCACTGTCACAAATATATACACAGGAGACCCAAATGCAAGTGAATGCAAGATGATTTATTAATAGAGATAACAAGAGTCACAACTGGTATTGATCTCACCAGATATAGAGGAATAGTGTAGACCAGGGCTATTCAATTATTTTGTCACGGGGGCCGGTTCATGAAAAGCATCCCAAACGAAGGGCCGGAGAGATATGACTTGCAATATAAAGGATGACACAACTGCATATAAGAGCCAATATGTTGTATTTTTGCTCCTTTAGACACCCACGTTGTATTTGTCTACATTAAAATGTTAATATATTGTATTTTGAAACTATATAATATCACTGCATTGTACAATAAGTTTTTTGTAACAAACATTCAAATGTTGTATTTCAGAGCACAACAAAATCAGTGTATTGCATAAGCAGGCTTCTTCTACATTCAGATACGTTCATATGTTCTGTTTTGAACTGCATTACAATTATGGATGCAACAATTATAGATTTTGGTTGTGCGATTATATAGTGTGAAGAATAATCATGCTTTCACAGTTATCACGTCTAATGTAAATTTAAGCTTTATATATAGCTAGATTGAGATCTGGACATCCCTAACTAATATTAAAAAACCTTTAAAAGGCATTTTCATTGGTAATAGTTTTTATGCTGTAGGTTTTTCTGTGCTTATAGGGCTACACAATTTAATTATGTGTGTGTTTATAGAGAGGAACGGGAGAAAATAATATAATAATAATTGTTATGAAGGTCGGCGCCAATATTTAGATTAACTGTTGTTATCATCTGCGTTCATACATACATAATCATTTTAATAATAGTTCGTCTAACATGTCTTTTGTTTACATTGCACTGAAAGCTAAGCACAACTCTCACCGCTATAGTATGAGATGTTTTCTACTGCGTGCGCCCAGACAGACGCCCGCGGCTATAGTTATTACAGTGTGCGTGCGTATTAGCTTCGGTGGACAAGCTCGGAACTTTAAACTAGCGCACAGTTGGCAACTTGGCGTAACTTTGTTCAGCAGTTTCATTTCGTGCGGCAGAACAGAAATGCAGAAATGCGGCTTAGAGAAGCCTTTACGATTAATTAACCATGACGAATTAAAGCGCAGTTAATAGTGAAATCGGTTAATCATTGCATCCCTAATAACGATATCAGTGCATTGTACAAAAAAACATTTCTACAAACATATTCAAATGTATTCGGCTGCTCTCGCCACTGTCAGGTGACTCACGCTCTGCGCAGCTCATGCTGTATTGAACAGACGCACGTCACTTCATCACTATAGCGGCCGTTTT
Organism: Danio kyathit; assembly: GCA_903798195.1. Lineage (NCBI taxonomy): Eukaryota > Metazoa > Chordata > Actinopteri > Cypriniformes > Danionidae > Danio > Danio kyathit. Next base: position 1,719,532 of record LR812539.1, read on the forward strand.
TTGACTGAACTAAATTTATTCTTGATGTCTTGGTCACATTATTTGGAGGGCCGGAACAAATTGCCTCGGGGGCCGGGTTTGGCCCGCGGGCCGCCAATTGAATAGCCCTGGTGTAGAGCAAGGGTGCTCCTCACAAGGAATCCAACACGCCAGCGGTAATTGTTCATCCGAGAAACAGATCCAAAGTGAAGTCTCTCACTGATATCTTACCAGATATCGAGGGAAGACGAGGTTAGGGCTATGGAGCAACTCTCAAGGAAATCGACACGCTTACCAGTGGTAATAGTTCATCAGAGCAGCAGATCCGGGATGAAGTTTCTCACTGATATGGTTGTCATCAGTGCAGGCAGTTGCAACAACATCAATGAAACGGAGACGTGCATAAAGTCCATATATAACAGACTTATGACGATTCACCACCAGCGGATTTAGCCTAAGAGAGTGCCTAACAGGAAGCAGACACAGAGCTGAACAAACAACGGACTGACAAATGCTATCTACAAACACTGAACATATAAAGGACCGCGGTAATGCACAACAGCTGTGGTTGAATGAAAACAGCTGAGTGAGATGAGTGATAACAAGACACGTGATAACCCAGCTGATGAATGTAAACACACACACACCACGCGGTGAAGATATACCCAAACAAACACACCCACTTCCCATACACACACACACACACACACACACACACACACACACACACACACACACACACACACACACACACACACACACACACACACACACACACACAAGAAGAACAGACAGATCCACAACCGTGACATGCATAAAATATTGCACATTATGACAATTCTGCTGCTACACAACTGAAACATGCTAGATATAAAACAGGTTTTCATTGGGAATTGTAGTTTTATAAAGCACTATAAAGTTTTCTTACTGGCAAATTATCTAGTGGGTTGTCTACTGTCATCTTTAATGTGCACATTTGTGATTTCAGGAGGCGTGGCTTCGGATGGCAGGGGAGGGACTGTGTTTCAAACATATTATGCTAACCGGTTAGCATTTAGGCAGATCACCTACTGCACCTTTAAAGGGCACCTATGATGAAAATCATCTTTTGTAAGCTGTTTGGACAGAACTGTGTGTAGGTATAGTGTGTCCACTGTCATATTGGAGTGATAGAAACACAATAAGTATTTAATTACTTAAATTAAAACATGTTATTTGAAAATGCACTAAAATTATTTCTGATGAAGAAGCCATGTCTAAGGTCATTAGTGATATGAATCATGGATTAACAGGTATCCAAACACAGCGGACTTCATGAAAAGTGGACATAACCAAAGATATTTGAGGTTACAGTTAACATCACTGTTACACCAATTATTAAGATCCTTTGGGTGATTTGGCTTTCTCTATAATCTTTCAATAGTGTTCAATAACAAGTACTACAGTAATATCAAATAAATGCACTTTATAAGTCAAATAAACGCACTTTATGAACTAGCTACTTCATGCATTGAGTAATGTAAATAAAAACAGATAATTTTTGGTCACATTTAACAATAAAGTTCTATGAACAATATGTTTATTAAAGTATTTATTCATCTATGTTAACGCTAGTTATTGGAAATTAAGTTGTTAATTGTTGGCTCATGTTAACTGCATTAGCTAATGTTAGAGATCAGCAGTTCCTGATTTATAAGGTACACACCACCAGTCAACTGAAGTGGAATTTTGGGTCTCTATTTAATTGGGGGAGAAACATCAGTCTGGATTTTTTTGGGGGTTGGACAATGTAATTGTTTTATGTTCAGTCCACTTACATTTGTAAAATGATTAAATTAACTTAATCAATTTGTGTTTAGACAACATGAAGGAATTGTGTGGAACCCTGAATTTTTACAGTGAAAAGTGGCCACCTACTGTATACACTTCTTATCTGAGTAGGTGGTTCATTCCACTGTGGCAATTACTTATCTGTCAAGATATCTGTCATTGATCTGAGAAGACTAATGTAACCCGTATCTATGCGTTATTGCTGTGCTTGCTATTGTGTTTTTGCTGTTTTCTTCTTAGGACCAGATATCAGAAGATTTTAGTTTGCTCACAAGAGTGTACAGAAATAAAAAAACGATTTCAGATAGATAAATAATTCAGACTCAAAGATAAAGGTAAATAAACAAGGTAAGTATATTGTTTGAGCAAGTTAAATGATGAAAACTAAATAAAACAAATAAACAAATGTCAAAAACAGTTCGGTATTATGAATATTAAAATAAAATAATATATGTATATAAAATATAAACTGAAATCACCAACTCTTCAGATTATACATTTAGCCCTCAGACAAAGTCAGTTTCACAAATCACATATTGCATGTAAAATGAAGAAGGAGAAGAAGAAGAAACAAAAAAAAGAAGTAAATTTAGATAAAGTTAGTGGTTCAGAGTCCAAGTTCAATGTTCAACACTCAAAGTTCTTTTTAGTTTCAGTTCGATGTGAAAAAAAAAATCAGTCCAGATAGAGCAAAGTCCAAAAATGAATAAAAAACTAAAATATGAGTGCAGTGAAAGTGCAAGGATGTTTTGTCCTACCAGTTCAGTGAACAACGGATTCATTTACTTCCAGTTACGATCTTTCAGAGGTGGCGGCTCGCCATGTCCAGACCACCGAGAAAGCATCCACGGTAGGGACAGATTGGGGTTTCGACGCAGAAATAACGATAGGGGAACACAAACACACAAAACCCGGCCAAGGAGAGATAAAGTTGAACAAGAAGAATAAAGAAGAATGTGTCTCGATTAAGTATAATAGTTTTCTGTTCCCCTTCGGAAGGGGAACTTCAATGCTATGTGGAAACTTCCACTATGGGGATTTCATTCAGAAAGCCAATCATCTGAAAGAGTATGTAAACGGGCCAATGAAATGCCAATGAGTTGGCAGCTTCAGCTTGCACACCTGATGCTCGTTGCAATTAACTTGCTATATGAGCACAGAGCTAGCAAGCCAAAGCATCATTTTCACTTCAGAGACTTCAACAGCCTTCTGAGAGAGTCGATGAGGGTTCCTCCAGCTGAGTTTCAGACAGAGAGTGAACGAGAGCGCTCTCCCGGTCCAGAGTGTGTGACACGCAGCGGCAGATGGTCGAGCTGGGTTTCTCCCTTGCCTGGCGTCCTTTGGGTCTGGTCCTCCAGAGCGGTATGTATTGTTGCGAATTTCCTAAAAGAGCAACACGGTCGTGCAGCGCGTCTTTTTCAAGACGTCGCTCCGACTGTGCGTTTCTGGATGCGGTGGTTTCCTGTCCTCGCATGATGGGCACGAGCACTGCGTTTCATGTCTGGGGGTCCAGCATGTTAATGCGGTGCTCGTGGGCAGTGCATGCCATCACTGCGGTGGCATGTCTGTTGCGCAGTTAAGATCGCGGCTCGCTCTTGCAAAAGAGCCACCCACCCCAGTTGTCCCCCGCTCCGCGGTGGGCACTCGGGCAGATCTGAGGGTTACAGTGGGAGTAAATCTGCCGCCCTCGGGCTTGTGGACCTCTCACTCCTCCATGCGCTCCATCCAAGCTTTGAGTGAGAGAAGCGCTCCATCCTCGGATGGCCGCCCTCTCACTTGATGACACCGAGGCTCAGATGTCCACCGCTGCATCGGAGGTTGGGCTGTCATGGTCTGATGAAGGATCCCCCCCCCCTCCGTTCCCTCCCATCGGGAGCGAGCGCGGCGGCGGCCGATCTTGAAACAGACATGATAACCGTGCTTTACCGGGCTGTTTCGGTCGTGGGTCTGGAGATGGTTTATCCCCCAGCCCCGCGGCCGGACCGACTAGATGGGTGTATGTGGAGGATTAAAAGGCAATACCTTCTAGCCTCCCATCCCTCTCTTCCCGGAAGTGCACAGTGGGCTCACGCAGTCTTGAGGGCACCTTTCTCTGCCTGATCTGCGTGCGCCTCCACCTCACCACTCTTGATGGTGGAGCAGCCAGGGAGTACGAGTCGATTCCCCAGATTGAGAGTGCCATCACGGGCCCGCGTGGTGCCTCCTTCTGCTGGAATTAGCCTCATCTCCCGTCCAAGGCGTGTTGGTTTTCTGCCTCCCGAGCCAGAGCCCACACAGCCGCGGGCCAGACTGCTTCCACCCTGCACGCCAGGGTCCATGCGCGCGCGCTGGCCCAGCTGCACGAGGGTGGTTCTGACCCAGGCTTGTTACAAGCCCCGCACCGCACCCGACTGAGCTCCACGGACCTCAAGTCCGCTGCGTGTGCCCCGGGAAAGACGATGGCCACGTTAGTGGTCCAGGAGCGCCCCCTCGGGCTAAACCTGGCAAAAATATGCGCGGAGTCGACAAAGTTCACTTTCTTGACTCCCCCATATACCAGTCTGGCCCGTTCGGCGACACCGTTGGTGAATTCACCCAGGAATTCACGGCGGTGCAGTCGGATACGATGGGCATCCTTCGGCGGGGATGTAAGACCGCTCCCCTCCCGCCGAACCATCCACATCCACTGCTTGTCGCCGAGAGCGCCCGTCTTCGAGTGCTGCTCCGCCCCCGCCTGCGCCTCCGGCCAGCGGCAGCGCCGAGCACCTCGCAGGCAACCAGCGCTCCCCGTCCCAGGGCGCCGTTAAGTCCGGATAACGGACCGCGAAGCGCTCTTGAGACGGCCATCTGGAGAAGAGGGAACTTGCTCTCTCCCCGGTGGGGGGCCGGGCTCCTCAGAGAGAGAGCATCTTTCCCTTCCCTGGATGTGACAGCCCGAATACTGCCAGTCTGGGACGCGATGAAAAGCCTTCCAGCTCGCAGGATCGGTGCACTTCGCCAGTGGCTCACGGGGTCTGGGAGGACGGTCTCCTTTCTCTCACACCTCCAGCCCTCTCCTCCGGAGTCTGAGTGCAAGGTGAGTAAATCTCTCACCTCCAGCTCTTCCGCGGGACCCCAGCGCTCCCCGGATCAGCACTCCCACTCCGCGCTGCCCCACTGCTGGTACGTCAGCGATTGTAGCGATGCAGTCATTAGCGAGGGCTCTGCCTGCCTGGTTAGCGCAGCCCAGCCCTTTGCGGTGGCTCATACGCACGATCAGACTCGGCTACGCGATTCGATTCGCGAAACGGCCTCCCAAGTTCACGGGGTGTACGTCACCAGGGTCAGCCCTGTGCCCGCCCCTGTCTTGTGAGAGAAGGTTGCTGTCCTCCTGGCGAAGGATGCAATCTAACCGATCCCTCCAGCCGAGATGGAGAGCGGGTTTACAGCCTGTACTTCATCGTACCCAAAAGAGCGGTGGGTTACGGCCAGTCCTAGATCTGCGCGTTTTGAACCGCTGTCTGCACAAGCTGCCGTTCAAAATGCTTATGCAGAAGCGCATCCTCCTGTGCGTTCGTCCTCGGGATTGGTCTGCAGCATAGACCTGAAGGACGCGTACTTCATGTCTCCATACTCCACGCCACCGTCACTTTTCTGCGGTCTGCGTCGAGCGAGCCTGACAGTACAAGTCCTCCCCTTCGGGCTCTCTCTGTATCCGCGGGTCTTCACCAAGCTCGCGGAGGGTGCCCTAGCGCCCCTTCGGCTCGCGGGCATCCGCATACTCAATTATCTCGGCGACTGGCTGTTTTAGCCCTCTCGCGGGAGTAATTGACTATGTACAGAGACAAGGTGCTCCAGCACCTCCACCTATTGGGGTTTCAGGTCAACCGAGAAAAGAGCAAACTCGCCCCCGTGCAGAGGATCTCTTTTCTCGGGTTGGAGCTGGACTCGGTCACCATGACAGCGCGCCTCTCCGGAGAGCGCGCTCGGCTAATGCTGAACTGTCTGTGAGAGTTCGACAGCAAAATAGTGGTTCCACTGAAATCTTTCAGAGGCTCCTGGAGCATATGACATCCGCAGCCGCTGTATGCGCTCGGATAACTCCATATGAGACCACTTCGGCACTGGCTTCACGATCGAGTCCCCAGACGCGCATGGCACGCGGACACACACCGAGTGACTGTCACTGCGCTGTGTCGCCGCGCCCTCAGCCCCTGGAACGACCCCTCGTTCCTACAGGCCTGAGTGCCTCTAGGACAGGCGTCCAGACATATTGTCGTTTTGACAGATGCTTCCAGCACTGGCTGGGGCGCCGTGTGTTGCGGGCATGCAGCTGAAAAAAACCCAGTTGCATTGGCATATCAATCGCCTAGAGCTGTTGGCAGTGTTTCTCGCTCTCCGCCGTTTTTTACCGGTGCTGGAGCGACAACACGTACTGGTCAGGACGAACAGTACGGTTGCGGGGGCGTATATCAACCGTGTGGGGGTATCCGCTCTCGCAGCATGTCTCAGCTCGCTCGCCGTCTGCTCCCCCGGGGTCATACGCGGCGCAATCGCTGCATTCCATTTTTTCCCCCACCGAGCTCAACCGTGCAGCCCATTCGCTCTCACGGCAGTTTCGCCTGGGAAAATGGAGACTCCACCCCCGACTGTCCAGCTGTTCGGTGCTGCGCCTTTCTCTCTCTAACTCAGAGATTCGTGCGCTCTCGCTTGAGTTCCCCACTTGGCGAACCCTGCAAAGTCCACTGGCTACACAGCTGGCCTCGGGGCGTGCGTAATACGCATTTCTCCAGTGAGCCTACTCGCACAGATACTGTGTAAAGTCAGGGAGGTCGAGGAACAGCTCTCGTATTGCGCCTCTCTGGCCCAATCGGACCTGCTTTCAACTCTCTCCTCGTGATGGCCCTCCCTGGCACATCCCCTGGGAACAGGGGACAGGCACCGTTTGGCACCCGCGCCCAGATCTATGCTTCACGTACGGTTCATAGATGGAGCGCGGAGGACTCAGGTGACTTACCGATTAGGTGGTTAACACTGTCACTCAGGCTGAGCACCCTCTACGAGGCATGCCCACGCCTGAAGTGGAGTCTATTCGCTGTGTGGTTACCTTTTTCCCCGAGAAGGAACCCTGAACATGCCAGATCAGAGTGATGCTATCCTCCTTCAGTTGACTGGAGCTAAGGCTGTCCCCTCCGCTCTGAGGGGTTGGCGTTACGATCATCCCCGCTCTAAGGATGCGGCGATGGCGGCGCGCTGGGAAGTATCGTCTCATCATCCAGTTCCCAGAGGCGCGAGACATGAATATTAATTTTCCTGTTTCCCTCTCATACCCACTTGGAGATCTCTCTTAGGAGAGGTCTGCTCGATCACTCGACTCAGTATCTTTAAGATTTCTGTCCAGGTAGACAGCTCTGCTGGTCGCGTTGCATCGGTCAAATGGGCGGGTATCTGGAGGCATTTTCGGTCAGCGAAATGTGCCAACGTTTTGGGTCGGCCCACTCTCACGTTTACCTGAGACCCCGGCCCACCTAGGTGCCCTAGGTTCCTACAGCGTTCTTTCAGCCACGTAGTGAACCTGCAAGCGCTGCCCACGGAGGAGGCAGACCCAGCCCCTTTATTTGGTCCTTCGCACTTTGCTATTACACGGACCGTACTCAGCTCTTTATCTGTTATGGTGATCGGCAGACGGGAAGTGCCGTATCCAAACAGAGGTTGGAACATACCCACTGAACTCTGAATGCCATCTCCCTCGCTCATCTGAGCCAGGGCGAGCCGCGTCCCCCAAGAGTGAGAGCGCGCTCCTCGAAGCGCGCATCCTTTTGGGCGTTAGCACGCGGCGCCTCTCTAACAGACACTGTAGAGCTGCGGGCTGGGCGACACCTATTAGAAGATTTATTAATCTTGAGGGGAGCCGATTTTCTCACGCGGTGAATGAGAAATTCGGTTAGGTGTTGTAAAACGCTTGCTGCGCCATTCTCTCTAACCCAGGGATATGTGCGCTTTTTCGCTCTGTCAGAAAAGTTCCCCGCTGGCGAACCCTGCAGATATTCCTCCGAGGCCCCCAGCACCTGACTCAGCGGAGGAGTCAGGCACTGGCCCGTTACGTTGCTGGTCTGCCCGATGGTCAGCCCGCGTTCTGGGTATAGGTGCCTGCTATGTGCGATCCCCACTAGGCGATCCCATATGCTTATACTGCCACGGTGCAGTCCCCCCTCACAGGCGGACCCGTGTCTTCCCTCACCGCTAACCATCTAATTTTCATATGCTTACTCCCCCTTCTCAGGGTTAGTTCATATGCTATTTGCCCCAGTCTCCCCACTTGGGTAGCAGGTGGCCTCCGCAGCGTCCTCCCTATCGGGACTGCACGCATTCCCAACGTACTGTCGTATTAAATTCCTAGAAATTATTCTAGACGCATTTGCGGCTCCCGAAAAATATATCTAAATCCGTAAATCTTCTGTTGAAGTGGGATAAGTAAGGGCCAGGGAACACGTTGGAAGACCGCGCCTCTGGTGACGCAGGTGCGCTCACGCTCTTTGCCTGGCAAACCTCTCATCGGGGGCGAAGGTAAGGTTCAATCATTATGGCGTTTTCCAAACATTTCCCCATAGTGGAAGTTTCCACATAGCATTGAAGTTCCCCTTCCGAAGGGGAACGCTCTGGTTACTAAAGTAACCCTCGTTCCCCGAGGGGGGGAACGGAAATGCTATGTTCCTTCGCCATAATGATTGCCCCTTAGCTGTTGAGGTGAAAGTCTCTTCCGCTAAAAAAATGATGCTTTGGCTTGCTAGCTCTGTGCTCATATAGCAAGTTAATTGCAACGAGCATCAGGTGTGCAAGCTGAAGCTGCCAACTCATTGGCATTTCATTGGCCCGTTTACATACTCTTTCAGATGATTGGCTTTCTGAATGAAATCCCCATAGTGGAAGTTTCCACATAGCATTTCCGTTCCCCCCCTCGGGGAACGAGGGTTACTTTAGTAACCAGAGCGTTGTCTCGGGCGATTCTATGTATTTCACTCTATCACTTGTTGTCAGCTTCCTATCCTTAAAATCTGAAATCTTACGGATTTCTTTCAGTCAGTCACAGAAAAAATATGATTTTTAGATTGTTTGAATGATCTAAACTGCTGTCTCAAAGTGTCTAATGTAGTTCAATCCGCTCGCGCTGCTTAATCAATCCGCTCGCGCTGCTAACCTCCGACCTTAACCAAGTCAAAACTTACTTTATTCTCTATTTATTATTATTTAAACACTATTTATATAATATAAAGGAACTTTATTCGATATGTCTCCTCTCAATAATAAAATAAAATGGTAGAATATAAAATAAACTATTGATAATTTGTTTTAGTGACCTAGTCAGTGAGCTGGGTTACACTAATCAAACACTTCTCATTACAAAGTTGCATTAGTTTTCTGTGTATTATATTGATTTTTAGATGTGTCTCTGTATCTGTCTTGTCATGGATGTTATTAGCTAAAGTTGCTCTTGACCTGTTGTCTTTAACCTGTTCATGTCATGTGTGATTTAACAGATAAAGGTGCTGTAGAAATTACATGATGCATCCAGAAAAGGGCATTACAATCAGAAACCCCAGACAAGCAGAAAAGCAGCAGGACTGGAGGCCAGAAATACAACATAATCAAGCGGCTCAGGAGAGAAACACAGCCAGACATGATAGATGTTGCAGTATGGACAGGATAACACCAAACTGTAAGTGTTTAAACATTTGTTCTTGTTATTAATGTCCTCAGCTTTAATGCAACACATTCAGCCTGACTTTGCTTGATTTGACATGTCTTACTTTGCTGCAGTATCCAAAACAATATGAAAATAGGATCTGTTTGTGATTCTAGTGAAAGACGATCCTGACAAGTGTCCAAAGGTTCATTCTGCTGTCAAATCTAAGACCATCACATCAGGAAGAAAAACCAAAAAGAACAAAAGAACAAAAAACAAAAATAACAAGGTCACCGACACAAGATATAAACTCCTGAAAAACCTGAACAACAACATCATCATCTTCATCATACAGACGCTATGATTACAGAGATGAATCCATCTTCATCACTGCTCATCTTCACATGAACTCAATATCATGCCTGATGTACTCAGTAAAGCCTGGTTTTGATCACATCACTGACATTCAACTATAAAATAATGCAACTTTAGCACATAGGCTTTCATTCTGTTATATAAATATATACTGCTCAAAAAAATAAAGGGAACACTTGGAGTCACGCTGTGTTGTTCAAGTGTTCCCTTTATTTTTTTTTAACAGTATACAGTTAAGGTCAGAATTATTAGCCCCCCTGAATTATTCACCCCCCTGTTTATTTTTCCCTCAATTTCTGTTTAACAGAGAGCAGATTTCTCCAACACATTTCTAGTCATAATAGTTTTAATAACTCATCTCTAATAACTGATTTATTTTATCTTTGTCATGATGACAGTAAATAATATTAGACTAGATATTCTTCAAGACACTTCTATACAGCTTAAAGTGACATTTAAAGGCTTCACTAGGGTAATTAGGGTAAAGTTAGGGTAATTAGGCAAGTCATTGTATAACAGTGGTTTGTTCTGGAGACAATCCAAAACTAATATTGCTTAAGAGGGCTAATAATATTGACCTTAAAATGGGTTTAAAACTATTAAAAACTGCTTTTATTCTAGCCGAAATAAAACAAATAAGACTCTCTCCAGAAGAACAAATATTAGAGGAAATACTGTGAAAAATTCCAGAATCTGTTCAACATCATTTGGGAAATATTTAAAAAAGAAAAAGGGGGAGAATAGTTCAACTGTACTTCAACTGTATACATTAGTACAGATGTTAGTGTGTTTTGTAAATGGTCTGAATGAAAGAAATTATATTGTACTGTTAATCTCTCCCATATGCAAATGAGGTTTGCCTTGGCAGAGTCACAGTGTCATGTAAAACTATGAATAAGGTCAAAGATGATTACTGAGCCTTGATTGGGGTTTTTCATTCAAACACATCTTCACACATTTTATTCCTTGATTGCACTTTTGTAATTTTAGAAAGAGTTTTAGAATTTGAATGATTGAAGGTCTGGATTTAAAACATTTGCATGAACTTTAATTTCTGTGTTTGAAATGTTTACATTTTTAATGTTTGATTTTGATAATTTAATTTTAAACAAATATTAAATTTGAATAGAATGGCATTTTAGAATTTGAATGTTTGATCTTGAACATGAGTCTGGATTTGCAATGTTTGGTTCAGAAAGTTTGCTTGAGAGTTTTTAGTTAAATGTCTGAATTTAAATATTTGGATTGGAACGTTTGAATTAATTGTTGGTTCAGAATGTTTGGACTTAAAATATTTGCATAAATGTAAATGTCTGAGTTTGAAATGTTTGAATTTTGAGGTTTAATTTGACATTTTTTTTATTTGAAATGTTTGAACTTGACTATGAAAGTCTGGATTTGAATAGTCTGGTTCAGAAAGTTAGCTTCAGGTTTTTAGTTAAATGTCTGAATGTTTTGGATTAGAATGTTTGAATTAATTTTTAGTTCAGAATGTTTGAATTTTAATGTCAGAATTTGGCAATGTCTTGATAAGAAAAATGGAATTGAAATATTTTGATAACATTGTGACAACACTGTAGAACTGACCTCTCTTAAGTTTCATATTAGCTCATAAAGCTGCTACTGAGAATTGTGTTTATGTTGTGATTTAATCTAGACTGTTTAAGATGTTTAATACTACTCAAAGTAGTTTTCTATAATGTTATGAAAAACATTTTAAAAATAAAATAATTTATGCTTCATTAAATCTTATATGTGGTTAAAGTGACACCCTAATAAAATTATGTAATTAAAAGCAAATATTTATATCTAATACAAATTATATACTGTATAAATGTAAATATTTTTGTACATTTTTAAATTTTCTGTATGTTTGTGCTTACATAATAAATGCATGCAAATTAAACTTTTATTTTGAATGCAGTTAAGTAAAGAATAATTGACGATGGGCTGTTGAATTACCATAAAAGTGAAGTGACCATAAAAATAGTCTATCATATTTGGTGACTCTGCTGTGTTTCTGTTGCTGTTTGTTTTAGCCCAAAATAATTTCTACAGTATGAAGCTTTATATTTAATGTTTAAAATGTATAATAATGTAATTGTAGATTATAAATATTAAGTGTATAATTCAATGTATTAATAAATATAGGCCAAATATTAAATGGATGCACAGACAGAAAAATAACTTTGGAAAAAACTTAACAGGGACTGATGTACGTTTGATGTACAACACGTTATAACTCGATATAATATTAATATAAACGTGATTAATATATAATATAAAAATGGCTATACAAAAAGAAAATAACGTTTTGATAACATGTATGGTTCTTACACATACTGTATATTTGACGCACATGTAAACAACATGTGTTCTGGGTGAGCAAGTCAGCATTTATGATCTGAATACGAATAAACAGCTATTCTAAACCAAGGCTTAGCACAGACTTCACCAACATTGGTTTAATAGCAAGAGTTTACGCAGTTTGCCCTCTATGGTCACAAGATTTCGGCTGGTCACAGACAGGGGCGTACTTAACCAAGCAAGGTAAGCAGGAAATTAGGGTGCCCGACCAATGCCAAGAAGGCTATATTAATCATATAGCTCTTTTATACATTTATGTTGTAAAATCTGTCTTAATGTTATTAGCCTACTTCTTTTCAGAAGTGGAATGTTTCTTCCGTACTGCACATGCAAATATTAAAATCTAATTAAAAATATGGCTAATTAACTGTACATGTGAACTTGTGTTTTATTTGTGAATTTATTGTATTTCATATTACATTAAGAAGATAAAGGTTGGGGCGTCACGGTGGCGCAGTGGGTAGCACAATCACCTCACAGCAAGAAGGTTGCTGGTTCGAGTCCCGATTGGGTCAGTTGGCGTTTCTGTGTGGAGTTTGCATGTTCTCCCCGTGTTGGTGTGGGTTTCCTCCGGGTGCTCCGGTTTCCCCCACAGTCCAAACACATGTGCTATAGGGGAATTGATCAACTAAACTGGCTGTAGAGTATGAGTGTGTGTGTGAATGAGTGTGTATGGGTGTTTTCCAGTACTGGAGTGCAGCTGGAAGGGCATCCACTGCATAAAACATATGCTGGATAAGTTGGTGATTTATTCCGCTGTGGGCCCCCAAATCACTAATCTCAGTATTTTTATAGGCTATTTAATCTGTTGCATCACTCTTGGATTAACAGTAAATGTAACTGGTGTACTACTCTGCATTGTGCTTGATCTTTCTAATGAATTTTTTATTTGGTCTCATGTCTCCTTCATTAACACGGAGGAGGCGGGCTTTATGACTTGTACTGCAGCCAGCCCCCAGGGGGGGATCTAACGGCCGAGACCTTCACTCAAAAGCAGGCTTGTGGCACACTTGGTTGAAACATTTTACTCTACCACTTTTGCGGGGCACTAAAGGAGAAACGTTTTGATGGTAACAGATTGGCAGGATATCTATTTATAAAGCACATTTAAAAAGGGCCACAGGCCAGACAAAGTGCTGTGCAGGTTAAAAAGATTTACACTAATTAAATACACTAACAGCAGTAAAACAGATTAAACATGACACTCATTATAATGCAACAAATGAGTTTTAAGATGAGACTTGAACTCATAGTGGGGGCCACTTTAAAGTTTTTGATTGTGCGTCTAGTATATGTCTATGCCAATATGCGGGCGCAAGCGGAGTAACGCTCTCGCGGCTTTCCGGGCGCACGCAGTAGAAAACATCTCATGCTGTAGCGGTGAGAGTTGTGCTTAGCTTTCAGTGCAATGTAAACAAAAGACATGTTAGACGAACTATTATTAAAATGATTATGTATGTATGAATGTAGATGACAACAACAGTTAATCTAAATATTGGCACCGACCTTCATAACCACTTTTATAATATGATTATTTTCTCTCTTCCTCTTTATAAAACACACATAATTGTGTAGCCCTATAAGCACAGAAAAACCTTCAGCATAAAACTATTGTTAATGAAAATGCCTTTTAAAGGTTTAGTATTAGTTAGAGATGTCCAGATCTAAATCTAGCTATATATAAAGCTTAAATTTACATATACGGTGATAACCGTGAAACCATGATTATTCTTCAGACTATATAATCCTACAACCTAAATCTATAGTTGCTGCATCCATAATTGTTATGCAGTTCAAAACAGAACATATGAATGTGTCTGAATGTAGAAGAAGCCTACTTCAGCAATGCACTGCTTATGTTGTGCTCTAAAATACAACATCTGAATGTTTGTAAAAAAAGTCTATTGTACAATGCAGTGATGTTATGTAGTTTCAAAATACAACATATTAACATTTTAATGTAGAAAAGTACAATGTGGGTGTCTTGAGGAGCAAAAATACAACATATGAGCTTTTATATGCTCTTGTGTCATCACTTATATTGCAAGTCATGTCTCTCCAGCCGCTCATTTGGGATGCTTTTCATGAACTGGCCCCCATGACAAACTAATTGAATAACCCTGCTGTAAAGAATGTTGAGTTCAATAGATTTGTGTTGGGGCAAAATAAAGGAATGAAGTTAACATACTAGTTTTTACCAATTGAATTGAATTGAACATAAAACTGTCAAGCTGTGCCAAAAAAACCCTCAAGAATAGTGTTGTTTCAGCTCATTTTAAATAAGTTAAGCAAACAGCAAACGTCCATATTTTTGAGTGAACATGATTTTATCTCTTCTTTTACTTAAAATTGTTTGAGAAGAAAGATAAAATTATTCAATTCAGTTTAATTCAATAGTTTATCTGTATTTCACACAAAATATTATAAGCAGCTTCACAAAAGGTAAAAATTGCTGTCTAACTTGTGTCAGTATTAGTGGAAATCACATTTAAAGAAATGCAATTAGTTTTATAACAACTAATATATGTTATTTGTTGATGTCTTTTTCCTCATTTAATATGTACTCAAATGTTGGTCTTTCTAAAACATTTTAATGTCTTGTTTGTTCATGTTAGGAAATAACTAACATTGACTACGTGTCCCGTATTGTAAAGCTGTCATATCTCTCATCTTCTTAGTCATGCATTAACTCAGAAGAATTCATTCATAGATGGAATCAGTTTATTCATGTAATCAGTACCGCCGCTCCCTATACGCAGAGTACGCAGGCTGCTTAGGGCCTCAACTCCGGAGGGGGGCACCATCTTGGTTGCTCAAAAAAAAAAAAATTATTAACATATATTTAATAATATTGACATAAACTGAGTGTAAATAATATATATATATATATATATATATATATATATATATATATATATATATATATATATATATATATATATATATATAACATGTTGTTAAATACATCTAAAAAAAATATTTTATGACGAATGCAAAAAAAATAAAAAATAAACATGTGACGTAATTTTTCAGTGTTCAGCGTACGCACGGCACAGCCCGGTCAGGTCCACTTATCTTTGCGGCTGCTAGCAGCTTAATTATAATTTATGCAACCTGCAGCTCTATGCCTGGGAAAAGACAACAGCAGTCTGGAGCCGAGAACAGGAAAAAAAAAGAACAAGATGAATCGCGTGCATCCCTTTCAGGTAACTTACGTCATGATTCTGGCCTGGGAAACATATTTTTGGTTGTTCAAGTAAATTAGTGAGGCTAACGTTTTAACTTCTCCACAACTGCACCAAATCTGCCTTATTTGTTTCTGTTTACGTACAGTTTCCTGCTTTGCTGCTATGCATTGTGCTTAAACTATGACAGGACATGTTCTATGATTTCGCGTTTGCCCCTCTTCCCCATGTTACTGATAATTACACAAACTCAATTATTATTATTAACTTGTGCAATAGTTTACAATTCTGTTTGCTCACCAGCTACATACACATGCACTGCACAATTATTTCACTGTATGTATGTATTATTTATTATATAGTTATTTATATATATTATATAATTCTTTGCAGTTATCATTGTTTATTGTTTGTCTATTTCTATACATTTCTAATTGTTGCTGTTGTTATTGCTTGTATCACTGCAATGACAATAAAGTCTCTTTAGTCTTTACATCGGTGGATTGGGGTGTTTTAGGGTGGTTTTTCACATTATGAAATAACAAAACTGACTCATTCTGTGATGTCTGAAAGATCAATAATATAAAATGAGTCAAATTACTGTAAGCCACAGGCCATAAACCATTTTTATTGCATGAATTCATTAATGGTTATTTTTTTCTGAATGTTAAAAGTTTTTGTTTAAAAATACACTCATTTTAATTCACTCATTAATTCTTAAAAACCACAAAAGTCTTTGATTTATACTGACAGCAAGGATTAGTGTTCACCACCATAGATTATAGTGCAAGTTAAATCCACATTTAGGTTGTAGTTTTGACACATTATGAAGAGTGCTTGACTACTGTAGCTCATTGTTTTAATAGTATGTCATGAGTTTTTCTTTAACTAATGACTAATGATTTCTTCTGTATTGTACATGGAGGTTCAATGCTGAAATTTGTCACAAAAGAAGATGAGGTGCCCTGACCAGCACTGCTCCAGACACAACAGCACCTGCACAGGTACAGACAAAGGATGCAGCACTGAGGACCGGCCATCTCTACAGGTACGGAGAGGGTTTTATTCCTAACCTTTTGTAAATGTTTGAAATTGGGAATCCTTCTGCAGAACACATGTCAGTGTTTATTTTGATGTAAACTATTATTTTGTAATGTAAATATTTGAATGTTTATAATTTTGTATGTTTAAATGCATATTTATGTATATAAATAAATAAATACATGTTTAAATACATATGTTTGTGTGTTTTTGTTTCACTGTGGGGCTCCACAGTAAAATTTCGCATAGGGCACCCTTTTGGCCAACAGCGGCGCTGCATGTAATCTCTCGAAACTGGTTGAGTCAGTGATGTGTAAGCATTGATAGATGCCTGTTGTTCTCACGGCATGCAACAAAAAAAATGACATACTGTAAAAGGAAGGGCATTAATGCAAAAGAAAATAAATGTATCAACTCAGATATAAAGTTGAAGTTGTAATAAAGCTGTTTTGTGCTTTTTGTCTGTGCTACAATATGAGAAGTGCGTGAACTATACACTGACTTTCCATTGGTTTTATTTTTGTTAGTTTTTGTAATAAATATGCAGGGTTCAGTGAACAATTACAGATAGTAAAGGAATTGCTGTGTGAGCAATTACATCTAATTTATTAATTAAACTCGTTTAAATTTAGTGTTCTGGAGGAAAATGAGTATATGCTTACCTACACACAAAGACTAAAAACATTTAAAAGATTACCTTCATGTCTCATCATGTGCTTTTGTAAGTGATTTTATGTTTTAGAATAGAATATGTAATGTTCACTTTCTCAATAATATTAGTAAAGCAAACATTGACCCTATAAGTGCCATTTACTTATATTTTAATTAATATGAAAAACGAGTGCATGTTTTTACCAAAACTAATATTGGATTTTATTTTAAATGCGTGTTTGTGTAAAACAATATAATTTGCACAAAGAAATGATGGGATTGTTCTCTAAAGAAGTTCCTCCACCCCGTTTAGAGCATCATTATGGGCGTTTTACGTTATAACTAACGTGGTTCAAGCGATGGATCTGCGACAGAGAAACTATGGCTTTTGGGAAACACTCGTCACTACATCGTTTTTTTTTGCCAAACGATGCATTGCACTATGATAGTTCAGCCGTGAGTTACGTCATTGTTTGGGAAACGCACCCCAGAACGATTAAAGTTGATCTTGTTTTTTTTTTTTTCCTGCAAATGTCATTAGTTTCCGTTCCTTGAACCGGTTCAGAGCCCTCATAAATGTTCTTAAACATACATGGTAAGAGTATATTTTTATATGGGGACATTAGTTTGGTTGTATTGTACCTTTGTAATTTGCAAAATAGTCCTTAAAAACCAACTTGAAAAAGAATCGGGATAAAAACCGTGAATCGTGATTTCCCCAGAAAAAATCGTGATATGATATTTTTTCCATATCGCCCACCCCTTTGCTTTATCTCAATTGACAGTCTAACTGTATCTGTTTACTATGTGATAAAATGTGACCTCGCAACATTCCTGAAGGCTGATCTGTTTCAAGGAAACAAAGATTTACTTGGTTTGAAGAGTTCCATTACATTTTAATGAAAAGAGTTCCTCTTTTCTATCAATAAATCTGTTCATTTGTTGTAACAGAATTACAGAAGCATGCAGATGCATTAGGTGGTCATTTTTAAATAATGTGAAGCATCATCAGACATTCCTATTAAATTTCTGCTCATATTTATTTAGAGACTTTTTCTTGATGTGATGAAAACCAACATACGAATTAAATAATGCAGTGGCGCAGTAGGTAGAGCTGTTGCCTCACAGCAAGAAGGTCACTGGTTCGAGCCTCGGCTGGGTCAGTTGGCGTTTCTGTGTGGAGTTTGCATGTTCTCCCTGCGTTCGTGTGGGTTTCCTCCGGGTGCTCCGGTTTCCCCCACAGTCCAAAGACATGCGGTACAGGTGAATTGGGTAGGCTAAATTGTCCGTAGTGTATGAGTGTGTGTGTGAATGAGTGTGTATGGATGTTTCCCAGTAATGGGTTGCAGCTGGAAGGGCATCCGCTGCGCAAAACATATGCTGGATAAGTTGGCGGATCATTCTGCTGTGGCGACCCCAGATTAATAAAGGGACTAAGCTAAAAAGAAAATGAATGAATGAACTAATCTGTTCTTTTTATTTAAGAATATCATAAAAGTTTTATAGAGGCTTGATGACTTTATTAATTCTGTGTTCTGCTGAAACTTTTATGTTCAGTAGCATCACGGCAGTATTTTTTTATCCATAAAATCATGCTTGCGGTTTACTTATAATGTTTATCATAAGCACATGAAAAAAGCAGATGTAGAAAACTGAAAGAAATACTTGTAACACTAAAATTTACCTAAGAGCAAAATGTTTTAGGTCAAGATAAAATCAAGACAGACTGCATGCATTACACTTGTTTCATTTTCAGGGATTTAATAGTGAAATTAATTTGAAAGTTAAGAAAATAAAAGTTCAGTTTTTGGTAAACAGACTATTTTCACTCAGCACCACATAACACAGCAGCACAACAAATAAATAAATACAATATTATTCACAAAAATAAGTCTACAAGTGAGAAGAGTCTGCACACACACATGCCTTGACTGTTTTTGTCTTTTGTTGTTTTTTGATGGAAAGAACTTAATTACCAAGCTGTCAAAAGCTCATCTGTCTTTTCCATATGTGTATTCACCACTGAAGGGTGCTTATTAATGAAGTACTCACACTAACATGGTTCAGTGTTTTATTCGACTACATATTTAAAAATTTTTCTCTTAAAGCTCTAGGCCTAGCCTAAGGTTAACAATGCAAAAAATGTATTGTTAATAAAGCATATAAGCATTTGAAAGTTAGTGAATAATATACTAAAGTTAATATAAAAAAAATTAATAAATATCTATTTTTCACACATAAGCAAATAAAGACTCAATAAATAAAAGTAAATAATAAATAAGTAAAATCTGTGAAAATCTGCATATTTCTGTGTGCAAATTACATAAGGGCCTGATAATGGGATTATATTTAGGCACTAGTGCAGAACACATTGAGATTTGTGGAATCATTGCAAAGACTAACCATAGATGTGTAAATGTTTATCATTTGCATGTTCTTATGCCTTTAGCTTTTATCCCTTGTGTGCTGTTGGGTTGTTTTCATCCACTCTGGACTGATTTTGAGGCTTAATTTGGCCTCATCTTTTTCTGTGCTTTAGCAAATGGAATTATTTTTTGCTGAAAAATCTTATTTTGATATATATTTTGGGAAAATGATTTGAAAATGTTCAAAAACTCAACAATACTCTCAGCAGATTGATTCCCCTTTGATTATGTTGGTGCTGTTTTTGCTCCATTCGATTTCATTGTAATCACATTTATTGATTACAAAGCCATTACAGCAATCATGCATTCTTGATTGTTGCTGGTTTTCCCTGTTGGTGAGAGGGAAATGTTTTACTGTTGCTGTTTCAGGACAAAAAGCTCAGTTTCTGCCTTGTATATTATTGTGTGTGTGTGTGTGTGTGTGTGTGTGTGTGTGTGTGTGTGTGTGTGTGTGTGTGTGTGTGTGATCTCGATATATCTGAGAAACTGAAAATAATCCCCTCAGCTGTCAAGACACAGTAAACACAGTAAGTGTTTTTCTGCACACGCACAATAATCTGCTGTTTTACTCCACTGAACTCCATATTAAAGACAGATACTGTTCAGCCCTTACAAAATAACTGCAGTAAACTGCAGTACAACCGGAGTATATAGAAGTATAAAACCTGATTAGAAAAAAAACTCCTGCAATTGTGTCGAGGAATGCTACCTTACAGGGTGCGGTAAGAACATGTTGACGGGCAAATGATACTACTCGTTTACATAACACTATTTAGACCTATCAGTCTGTTTTTTAGGTTTAGGTATGTGTTTGCTGGTTATTTTTTAAAGTGAAAGTAAGCAAGCAAGTATATAAAGCCACATCAGAACTCAGAGCTGCAGAAGACATTCCTGATTTCTGCTCATCACAAGGTGTTTTACACACTCATTTCACTCATTATTTTGTAAGAAGAATTTTATTTTTTTAAATCTGAATATATATTAGGACAAACTCCAGTACTGAATTTGACTAACCAGGAATTGCCATTTTTACTGCACTTGTTATTCTTCTTTTTGACCTTTATACTTTGATTTTTCTATTGTCCACATGTGTAAGGTGTTGTTTTCTCATTATAAATAGAACTCAAAAGCAGAGTACATCAGAGATCACTGGATGGCAGAAGATTTGTGGAGCAGCGCAAACTATGGAAGCAAAAAACATATAAACTGCATGGAAAAACATAAATGGAGAACAAAAAGTCACATCCCAATGATTCAAGACGGAAAAAGAAGTTGAGGCTGTTTAGACAGAACAGCAATAATAATGGCAAACCAAACTGTGAGTCTTTATCATCAATAAACTATTATTTATCTTCACTAAATGTGCAAAATGGAGCCTAAGCTACAACTATATTCATGTAAATCTATATCATTTATAATCCTTGTTGGGGTCAAAAGATACACTTTAAAAAACATTGACAAAACAAGCTTTTTAATATCTGTTCATGTTAAAATGCAACTGATCATTGCGAGTTCATATTCAGACCCATTAAATAATATTAACATGATCTTGTGAAATCAATAAAAATGTGGAATTTTTATCATTCTTCTTTTTAAAATTATCATTATTTTACTTTATTTTGAATTCTTAATTTCTTTTTTTTTTACCAAGTGTGCGTAAAATTTGACCAAACTTCATATGCATTCTTTTATTTTTTTATTGGACAATTCAATGGGTGACATGGTGGCTCAGTGTTTAGCACTGTGGCCTCAAAGCAAGAAGGTCACTGGTTCACGCCTCGGCTGGGTCAGTTGGTGTTTCTGTGTGGAGTTTGCATGTTCTCCCCGTGTTGATGTGGGTTTCCTCCGGGTGCTCCGGTTTCCCCCACAGTCCAAACACATGTGGTGTAAGTGAATTGGGTAGGCTAAATTGTCCGTAGTGTGTGCGTGTGAATGAGTGTGTATGGATGTTTCCCAGTACTGGGCTGCAGCTGGAAGGGCATCCGCTGTGTAAAACATATGCTGGATAAGTTGGCGGTTCATTCCGCTGTGGCGACCCCGGATTAAAAAAGGGACTAAGCCGAAAAGAAAATGAATGATTATTTTGAGTTTAAGTTATATAATTATCTTGTTTATGAAGACTGCAGAGTCATGCATGAAAAAAATATGACTTTGAATAATTGTTTAAGTGGACAATTATGTTGCTCAAGTGGTCCCTGCCCGGCCACCCCAGTCATTCTGGTCTAGAACCGCCACTGCTTGTAACACTCGCACTAACACCCTCGCTTTTCAGTATCTGTTCGCTTGTAACACTCGAGCCAGCGATCATTTAGGAGCCGTGTGGGAAGTATGATTTGCATGTATGTTTTTTTCTCAAAGCAACAGCAGCCATGACATGACCAACACACTGCAATGAAAGTGAAACCGGCGCGCACATCATTTAAACAATCATATCGCATTTTACAGTAATGATTACGACAAGCATTTGACAAAGTGTTGTGCAAGAGAATAACTGTTTAACAGTGTCAGTATAACTACTGTAGCCTATATATTGCTGAATAATGCAAGAGGGAATCTGATAATGACAAATGTCTGATTTAACCAGTGAATAAGATGGTCCAATAATGTTGTCAATGACAGATTGCAAGCATGCATCTCAAACATAATAATTCAACATCAGAATTATGAATTGTTGTAATCTGATGTCGTCACTTTACTGTGAATTAACAACCAGGACATGCCCACCAGTTAAAGTCTATACAAAATGTATAATTCTATTTAACGGTAGAGCCACACACAGGCTTAATATTATTATTGCCATATGTTTGAGAATAACAATAATAACAGCCTCCTCATATTAATTGATGTTTGTGTTTTTCTTAGTTTCTCCTGTTGCAGAGCTTCCTTCTCTCTCAGACAGAATGACAGATCAGGTGAAAGATTTACACATTATTAAAGATTTAAAACTGTATATGATACACAAATGTCATATTGATCACAGTTTATTTTCTCTTTTCAGAAACGGCTCTTTTTACCAAACCAGCAGAAAAATCATTTCCTGACAAAATTGTCAGAAAAAATAAAACCATTAAAAATAATTTTCAAAACTCAAATTTATACAAATGTTGTTACCGCATAACCTTAAATTAAAAAAAGATTGTATAATGCTGAATTAAGTTTGGGTTCTGTACATTAAGAAGATTTTTTTTTTGTAATATACATTTTATAATACATAAATCTGATGGAATTGATTTATATTTACCATCACAAATGTTTTATGATTATAATGTTAAACATTTACAACTGTCACTGTTTGCTACAAAATGTTGTAGCATTGCTAGGTTTTCATTGTAGTATTATTAAAAATAAGCTAATAATTAACTGTATAAAAGTTCATTTTATTGTTAGAAATGTACAATTCACAGAAAGAAATGAAAACTTTAAAAATAAATACAAGCTAAAAAACTGAAAACTGCTTGTCTGTGTGTTCATGTACATTTACTTCATGTTTTAATTAATAAAAATCAGCAAGAGAGAGGTGTGCTTTTAACTGGACATCATCAGAGGGAAATATGAGAATTATAATAATTTAAAAATGATGAAAAATGACAATGATTAATCATAAAATAATGATAAAATAAAAAATGATGGAAAATTATAATAATAGTAAAAAAAAGATTAAATAAAAATTATGAAAATTTATAATAATTAATTAATTAAAATGCTTTTAACTGAACATCATCAGAGGGAAATAAAAAACAACTAACAAATTATGATTATTTTAAATGCAATAACTGCTTAGAAAGCACCTTATATCTGTTTTGCCATTTTATTTACATTTTTACACAAGAAATGTTAATTCAGAGATTTATAAAAACTATTGAATATTGCAGTAATTTCGAGAAAACATCCGCCATTTATATTTTGATATATATCTGATAGTTTAGAGAACCCCACACCGCCCTCTGCAGGCTATCTTCTGTACTATAGCACATTAACAGGCACATGACAGTGTAAAATAAATCTGCTCTTAATATCAAATATCAAAAAGCAAGCATTATTTTAAGATTTCCTGCAAATAACACCAAATATTCAAATGAAATGTATTAAGTGATTTCATAAACATAACTTTTTACTTTCCTGACATAAATTTAGCAGTCTACTTTTATTTTGTTTATTTTAACAGCAGGAAACAGTGTACATTAATCAACATTCACCAAGAACGTAAATGTACCCAAAAAAATAATACTCAAATGAACAACAAAAAAACAACCACAGCAAGAGTTCACAATATGGATTATTATGAAGTCATTTGAAAATATACCTAAATGAATTTAAAGATACACATTCTCTAACAGATTGTGGTATCAATGTCCACTGATGTGATGCTCTAAAACAGGGCTATTCAATTGGCGGCCCGCGGGCCAAACCCGGCCCCCGAGGCAATTTGTTCTGGCCCTCCAAATAGTGTGACCAAGACATCAAGAATAAATTTAGTAAAGTCAAAAAACGGCTGCTATAGTTATAAAGTGACGTGCGTCTGTTCAATACAGCATGAGCTGCGCAGAGCGTGAGTCTCCTGACAGTAATATGTTTGTAGAAAAGGTCTTTTGTACAATGCACTGATACCGTTATTAGGGATGCAATGATTAACCGATTTCACTATTAATTGCGCTTTAATTAGTCACGGTTAATTAATCGTAAAGGCTTCTCTAAGCCGCATTTCTGCATTTCTGTTCTGCCGCACGAAACGAAACTGCTGAACAAAGTTACGCCAAGTTGCCAACTGTGCGCTAGTTTAAAGTTCCGAGCTTGTCCACTGAAGCTAATACGCACGCACACTGTAATAACTATAGCCACGGGCCGTTCCCATATCACGTCTTTCCCGCGCGCAAGTTTGTTATGTCGTAAAAATATATGCCAATATGCGGGCGCAAGCGGAGCAACGCGCTCGCGGCTGTCTGGGCGCACGCAGTAGAAAACATCTCATGCTGTAGCGGTGAGAGTTGTGCTTAGCTTTCAGTGCAATGTAAACAAAAGACATGTTAGACGAACTATTAATAAAATGATTATGTATGCATGACCTTCATAACAATTATTATTATATTATTTTCTCCCGTTCCTCTCTATAAACACACACATAATTAAATTGTGTAGCCCTATAAGCACAGAAAAACCTTCAGCATAAAAACTATTACTAATGAAAATGCCTTTTAAAGGTTTTCTAATATTAGTTAGGGATGTCCAGATCTAAATCTAGCTAATATAAAGCTTAAATTTACATTACATGATAACTGTGAAACCCTGATTATTCTTCACACTATATAATCGTACAACCAAAATCTATAATTGTTGCATCCATAATTGTTATGCAGTTCAAAACATAACATGAACGTATCTGAAAGTAGAAGAAGCCTACTTCAGCAATACACTGATTTTGTTGTGCTGTGAAATACAACATTTGAATGTTTGTTAAAAAAACTTATTGTACAATGCAGTGATGTTATGTAGTTTCAAAATACAATATATTAACATTTTAATGTAGACAAATACAACGTGGGTGTCTAAAGGAGCAAAAATTCATCATTGGCTCTTATATGCAGTTGTGTCATCATTTATATTGCAAGTCATATCTCTCCGGCCCTTCGCTTGGGATGTTTTTTATGAACTGGCCCCCGTGACAAACTAATTGAATAGCCCTGCTCTAAAAGAAGAATGAGATTGACCAAAATAAGTTTTTCTAAGCTGAATAGCTGTATCATGGTGCACATTTTCTCCTTGTCTGAAATTGTTTGCACAGTACAAATTTACCTATGATTGCATTGCTTCAGAAAATAGATAAATATATGATTTTTGAATATATATATTAAGGTTGCAAAATATAGTTTCAGCATCGATATCACAATGTGTGCATCTGCATTGCAGCATCTCACACTGCAAGATATGCAACGATGAGTCTGGATTAGTTCATCAGGAGCAGCAGTATTGTTTTTAGTTACTGTATTTAGACAAAATTTATATGATTTTTGCAAAAAACAAACATTCTTCTTACTTAGAATTTTTGTCTTGTTTCTAGTCCAAATCTCTACATTTCGAAGCAAATACAAGATTATTTTGCTTCACCATATTGGCAGATAATTGGTCTTGTTTGAAAGAAAAACTCTTAATTTTACCTTATTTCTTCTGAATTTAAAACAAAACAATATTTTTACTTGATCTAAGAATTTTTTAGATACTTGAACTAAACTGAAAAAAACATTTATTGGATTTGCTACATTAAAAGTAGTTGTAAACAATTTATATGGACTGAATTTAAACAAATTAAATTTAGTAATCTTTAAAGTTTGTTTAAATTCAGCTTATATAAATTGTTTGCCATAATTAGCAATGACCCTTTTTTTAAGTGTAGATAAAGCAAAGTAAGAAAAGCATTTTTTTGCATTGTGATTATTCATTTTCTGTACCTGAATATTGTCAGACTCCCCAAAAACTATCAACTTCAAACTATCTTGTGAAACAGTATTCATGTCACAATATCTATGGCAGAAAAATAAAATATCGCAATATTAGATTTTTCCAATATAAGGTGGCCCTAAATATATATTTTAATCGCATTGAATCTGAAAGATAGTGTAGTGTCGCTCTCTACAGGGGATTGTCGGTATCACACCATCACAGATCCAAAAATGACATGTTATCATTTACTTTTTACAGGTTTTCAGCCTTCTTTAGTGTTCAACACAACTCAAAAAATCTCATGAAGGTTTAACACCACCTGAGGTGAATGATGATAAATGTGAGGTAAATGTTAATTTGTGGATGAACTGTCCCTTTAATGCATTTACATATAAATGATTATTAATCAGCCACAGCACTGAACTCTGAGCACAAATATGAAGCACTCAGTGAACAGTCAGATGAAACTCTCAAAATCATAACAAAATAGTAAATGCCTCAGGTAAGGTCAGAGTTAATAAAATAAGGGCTTGGAATAGCTTTCCTGCTAAGACTTTTCTTCAGTGCTAACAGTCCTAAAAGCAGCAATTAATTTAAATAATTACAGTGCTCAGCATAAATGAGTACACCCACAGAGAGATCTGTGATGGGTTCAGTCTAGATTTTCAGTAAAAATAGTTTTGTAAATATCCATTTTGATCCCAAAACATGGTTAATGCAACATTTGACTGTGTCTGTTCAAGCGTTCTACATATATTATCACATGTGAACGTATAATAACAATGTGGC
This sequence comes from Danio kyathit, assembly GCA_903798195.1. NCBI lineage: Eukaryota > Metazoa > Chordata > Actinopteri > Cypriniformes > Danionidae > Danio > Danio kyathit. Next base: position 1,746,252 of record LR812539.1, read on the forward strand.
TAGGTGTCTGATAGATGTGGGGTTACTGTATTAAAATTTGGGGTGCCCACCAAAACTCTCTCTGAGAAACTGAAGGAGATACAAAACAGTGTTGCACCTGTGCCTGCTTACCTCACAACAATATAATCAACAGCGGTGTACGTTCTCTTCTCCTACTTCGTCTTAAAAATAAGAACGAGTACGAATAAATAAATAATACCGACTCTCTGAGAAAAGCACTTACCGATAACCGTGAATGAAGAAATCCCGCGCGTGATTCGTGAGGGAAAAGTCCCGGATGACGTCGTCAGCAGGTTAAAGGTCATCATTTTATTCATGGCTAAATTGTTTATTTTAGTAAATATTACATTTGACAGTCTTTCACGACAGTTCATTTAGTTGCAAGGAAATTTTGCATTGACAAAAATAGAAATCACCGTTTAAGTGAACTTAAATATTATACTCTAATTGTTTGGTTCCAGATCGTGCACGCGACTCGTACACACACACACACACACACACACACCCATCTCTCTCTCTCTCTCTCTCTCTCTCTCTCTCTCTCTCTCTCTCTCACTCTCTCTCTCTCTCTCTCTCTCTCTCTCTCTCTCTCTCTCTATATATATATATATATATATAGATGGATGTGTGTTGATGTTGCGGATGAAAGTCAGTACCCTGGGTTGGGCGGCGGGGCGCGTATGCCGCCCTATGAGGCCGCCCAAGTCGCCTCTATGGACGCGCCGGCCCTGCATATATATATATATATATATATATATATATATATATATATATATATATATATATATATATATATATATATATATATATATATATGTAGGAGCCATATAGTGTAATTTGGCGATTGGCCACAAGGTGTCAGTGCGTGACTATATAGCTGTGGCTTCACTGCATGGAGAGGGACAGCGTTGGTAGGAAGCACACAGTTTTTGACTTTTATGTAGCGGCTTTCCATTGCCGCTATTGTTGGTAGAGTGAGCTAGTTTTTTAAACGCGTAAAAGTCCGTAAATCGCAAACAGACTCCGTAGGCAAAATAGGTGCAAATAAAAACGTCTTTATTTTCCAATCAACAGAATTCCTTCCTCAATTTTCCTTAATCTATAACACTTTTACCTTTAGTTGAGTCACGGTCAAAGTTACGCTACAGGTACCCGTACTGGTGACATGCACTGTAGCGTAACTTTGACCGTGACTCAACTAAAGGTAAAAGTGTTATAGATTAAGGAAAATTGAGGAAGGAATTCTGTTGATTGGAAAATAAAGACGTTTTTATTTGCACCTATTTTGCCTACGGACTCTGTTTGCGATTTACGGACTTTTACGCGTTTAAAAAACTAGCTCACTCTACCAACAATAGCGGCAATGGAAAGCCGCTACAATATATATATATATATATATATACAGTGGCGCAATTCCCGGGGGGGACAGGGGGGACATGTCCCCCTCACTTTTTTTTTAGATAGGCCTATACCACTTTACTTCATGCTATAATGTCCCCTCGAGAGTCGAAAAAAAGTTATTTTTTAACTCACGATGTGTACGCAAAATAAAGTTTGCCGTCAGAAGTATCACCAACATTCCACAACTACAGTATCACCATCACTCAGATTTGGTCCCCCCCACCTCTTAGACCAGAATTGCACCCTTGTATATATATATATATATATATATATATATATATATATATATATACACCGTTGAAGTCAGAATTATTTGCCCCCTTTGAATTTTTCTTCTTTTTTAAATATTTCCCAAATGATGTTTAACAGAGCAAGGAAATTTTCACAGTATGTCTGATAATATTTTTTCTTCTGGAGAAAGTCTTATTTGTTTTATTGCGGCTTGAATAAAAGCAGTTTTCAATTTTTAAACACCATTTTAAGGTCAATATTATTAGCCCCTTTAAGCTATATATTTTCTCGATAGTCTACAGAACAAACCATCATCATACAATAACTTGCCTAATTCCCCTAACCTGCCTAGTTACCCTAATTACCCTAGTGAAGCCTTTAAATGTCACTTTAAGCTGTATAGAAGTGTCTTGAAGAATATCTAGTCTAATATTATTTACTGTCATCATGACAAAGAGAAAATAAATCAGTTATTAGAGATGAGTTATTAAAACTATTATGTTTAGAAATGTGCTGAAGAAATCTGCTCTCTGTTAAACAGAAATTAGGGAAAAAAATAAACAGGGGGGCGAAAAAGTCTGTCTTCAACTGTACATAGATATATACTGTATTCATTTATTCATTCATTCATTTGCTTTTCAGCTTAGTCCCCTTTATTAATCAGGGGTCGCCACAGCGGAATGAACGGCCAACTTATCCAGCACATGTTTTACACAGTGGATGCCCTTCCAGCTGCAACCCATCACTGGGAAACACCCATACACACACACACACACACACACACACACACACACACACACTATATAGACAATTTAGCTTATTCAATTCCCCGACAGTGCATGTTTTTGGACTTGTGGGGGAAACTGGAACACCCGGAGAAAACCCACTCCAACACGGATATACATACACTATACTGTATATATATATATATATATATATATATATATATATATATATATATATATATATATATATATATATATATATATATATATATATATTAATATATAAAAAAACTGTAGAAAAACACGAAAAAAGAATAATAGTAAAAAGTGAACCAAATGTTTGTTTTTTGCTATTAAAGAAAGGTTTAAAGTAAGCATTCTCTCTAGACAAATAGTGACGGTGGGCCTTCAGAAATTGATTGAAGAAGGAGGTGCAGGGTCCTAAAGTAAAAAACTAAAATTAATAATTTTATCGGTGCTTTCCAAAGGGGATAAACCAAAGGGCAGTCTGAGTAAAAACAAAAATGACCATCATACTGAAATGACCAAACCCAAGATTTTAAAACATTCAATGAAGGATTTTGAAGGGTACAACTGATGAACACTTCAGGCACTCATGATCATTTGTGCAGGTAAAAACATTTTATTGCAATGTGTAAAACAAAGAATATACAAAAGAGTACAATAATACAATTAAAGTAAAAAGACAATACATGAAAAATACATTTTCAAATTTAGGCACAAATAGAAACAAATTACTCAATGAGTTTAAGGCTTTGAGTAATGTTTTTTCTGTTTTATTTCTTGTTTTTTTCTATCTCAATGACTTTTTAACATGATATTTTCTATTAAAATTAGCAGCGAATACATTTTATATGAAAAACAAAACAGAAATTATAATATAAAATACATAAATAAAAATGCTCAACAACAATGAGAAAAATAATATTGCAAAGGACAAAACACAGACAGTGTTGGAAGCACCAGTATTACTAAACATGGACATTAAGCAGGCAGCATAAATATAGAGTATAAATAAATGATCCATAAATAAATCTGTATTGGTTTAGTAAATCTCTGATAAGTGCATTTATAACACGCCTCATTCTACTCTTAATAAATGAACACAGTATGTTAATTCACATTAATACATTAATCAGAGATGTGCAAATATGTTCATAACTGGAAACATGAACCACATACAGGGAACGTAACACAAAACAACTCCCAAATATTGAACGCATAACACACACACAATACACCGAAATGCTACAGACAGATCTGTACATAGTGTTAGCAAAGAGATAATGTAAACGTATGTGTAAAGCAAGCAAAGCTCACAATTGTGCAACAGAATAAACCCATTTTATTTACAAATATTAAGGCTGTGCGATATTGATGACAAAATGGGATGCCTCGCAGCAGTTCAATATATAGTATAGTCACATAATTTAATATATGGATTTATGTTCTATTATGTACTTTTTTTATGACCATTAACTAATTTCAATAGCCATTTTTTTGTGGTGGGAGAAGGAGAGCGTATATAAGGATAGCTTTGTGTGGACAGGACAACAAATTGCTGAGCAATTTCATGCAAATGTCAACCTTGCCATGAAAAAAAATTAAGTTTTCACCAAAATAGAGAATCCGATTCTACATTTTTGTGTAAGCAAGTATTTCACAGTATTTTAAAAATCCTCATAAATGTATCTGTCAGTGTTTAAAACTATTATTATTTAATTTGCCAAAATCACACAAGTGGCAATTTCACAGCTGTCACATCCATAACGGAAAAGTGTCACATCCATAACGACACTTTTTCCTCATAAACTCAAAAATATAAAATAAAATAAAATCAATCATGTTTGTTCTTTAGTGAGCCGACTCATATCTGTTTGATTAGCATTGTTTCTTTTGGGTTGTGCAGTTTAATTGACAGAATTTCTACAAAGTGTGTTGTAGACTGAAAACTCAAACTTTTTTTGTCACATCCATAGTCATGCTTATTTTCCTCATTGAAAGTATTATAAAATGTTTACAGATTGATATTTTTCTGGTCCCTTAACTCTGTGGTTAGTTGTTTTGGAAAATATAAACAGATGTTTCAATATAATGTTGATATGTGAATTTATGTTTTGAGTTTTTACTGCAAATGTCACATCCATAACGCTGGAATTGCTCTGCTGAAGATGCAAGAATATACCATAAAGAGTTTGAGGAAACTGTTATTTGGCCAGTTAAATCACTTTGGAGCAGACCTTAAAGATCAGGTAAGATGACAGAACAACAGATATAGTTAGAGAATTTTACAAATATTAAGTATATAGTATACTCAGATTTTCAAAGATGGGTCTAAACAAGGAAACAATTGGTTTCAGGGCATCTGTGCCAAAATATAGGTTGGATATTAATAAGATCAGATTCCCTAAGCGTGTATAGTGTACACTACCTGACAAAAGTCTTGTCGCCTGTCCAAGTTTTAGGAACACCAAATAATAACTGGACTTCTAGTTGATGATTTGGTATCAGAAGTGTCTCTCTGAAAGGCAAAGGCCTCTAGATTTAGCTTATTTGAGCTCAATAAAATCTGATCATGTCTTGATGTTGAATGATTTCATTAGGACAGTAAGGTCTGACTCTGCTTAGACTAAAGACTCATCACTGAACCTTCAATAATGTCCAGTATAGAATATAAAGTCATGCTGCAGTGGAAACAGAATGAATATTGTGTCTGACTCCATCATGAGCTTGGAGGACTGCATCATACATCTCTGCAATGACTCAAATCACGCATTAATAAAGTCATCTGGAATGGAGAAGAAAGCCTTCTTGCAGGACTCCCAGAGTTCATCAAGAGTCTTTGGGTTCATCTCCTCCTCCATCTTACCCCAGACATGCTCAATAATGTTCATGTCTGGTGATAGGGCTGGACAATCCTGGAGCAGCTTGACCTTCTTTGCTTTCAGTGAGCTTTGATGTGGAGGCTGAAGTATGAGGAGCGCTATCCTGCTGGAGAATTGTCCCTCTCCTGTGGTTTGTAATGTAATGGGCAGCACAAATGTCTTGATACCTCAGGCTGTTGATGTTGATCACCCACTCTGCAGATCTCTCGCACGCCCCCATACTGAATGAACCCCAAACCATGATTTCTCCTTCACCAAACTTGACTGATTTCTGTCAGAATCTTGGCTTCATGCTGGTTCCAGTAGGTCTTCTGCAGTATTGGTGATGATTGAGATGCAGATCAACAGATGATTCATAGAGAAATCCACCTTCTGACACTTTCACACATGATCAACTAGAAGTCAAGATATTATTTGCTGCTCTACAACGAGGATCCATGACAAGACTTTTGTCAGGTGGTGTAGAAATAATGGCTATTATGGAGTCAGTGGAGTGGATTGTAAAGAGTGCTGATAAGAGTTTTAATGTTTAACAGTAATAATGGGGGCAGTAATGCAACAAAAATGACCAACATAGGCTCATTCTGAAAACGTAGCCCTATATACATTTCTGGAGATAACGAATTATTTAGAGGAACGTATGGCTCCATTTCATCTTCAAAACGAACGCTATGGGGTGGTATGACGCTGTTCCTTTCTGTGCTTACCAGCCGACCGCTTACCTCCATATGGACGGCTTTCCCACTGTTACCAGTTTGACCAATAGCTCGCTAGGTATGTCGGCAGACTTGAGACGCAGAGAGGAGTTGACCACGACGACAGGGTTCGAGTCTGGTGAAGAACGGTTCCAGAAAACACAAAAACAGAAGCCAAAAAAATAAAATAAACAAGTAAATAACAGGGTGAGAATGTGGTAAAATCTGAAAATGAGGTAAAAATCAGGCGAGGGCTTTTCTTTTACTGGATTGCTTTTGTGTCGGTTGGGTATAGGGAAGGAAGAGGGTGGGTCAGTCAATCGGTCAGTCAGTCAAGCGAGAGCAGCCTCTGGTGCAATAGCAGGCATGAATGGCACTCGCAAAAGAAATTTGAGATCTGAATAAGCGTACACAGCGGCCTGGCCTGCAGTCTGATGGATTCGGGAAAACAAAAACTGCAAAAAATAGTAGCTCCTGGGACGTATTTGGTGCTCTCCAGCACCAATGTATACATGGGCATGTTTTCAGAATGAGCCTGGGTTGAAAAGGACTGGATATGATCAGTTTTTGTAATAAATGCACGTCACTCTTTTTTGCCTGCTGCTTATTTTATGTTGTTGAGACACGGGTGCTCTAAAATATTTCTGAAAGTATGCTAATTTATCATGAGTTGGGAGATACAAAAGATAGCACCAATATAAATATAATCAATTAAATGTCTTGTCGAGGACACAAAAAAAGGGTACAATTTATGTGAACATGAATCGTAAGATTAAATTTTGTGACTATATAATGATCTGCTGTGCACAGCCCTACCAAACAGTCTATATTATGGAATTTTAAACAGAATTTGTACCAAAAATATATACATTGCGAATCAAAGCGTTTAACAATTACCAATATTATTGTTTTCGACAATGTTTGGCAGACAGAATTATTAACATGATTTGATATACAAATATATTTTGCAGAATAATCCTATTTATCTAGTGATTATGATCCACACATTGATAAAAAATGTTATGGCAGCCATTTTAGCATTAAGATATGATTAAATTGCCTCTTGTTACATTTCTGAAATAGTTTGGTAACAAGCAGGAAGTGTTCATGGGCCAGTGACATGGCCACATTGAAATGGTCTATTGTCTATTCAATTGGGAATTATGTGGATTTTCAATATTGAGTCAAGTAATTCAAACTACTCCGTGTGAAAAGTAATTCAGATCTCAAAAGTAATGAGAACAGTAATTTAAATACAATTTTAATGTTGTAATTAGTAACGGATTCCTTTTATTAAATAGCTTACCCAAAACTGCCTGTATGTTTGCTGAAATTAATTCTTGTAAGATGAGGATAAACAGGGTCTCCTCTAACCTGCTCCAGAGCTCATTTACAGTGCACAGATGATCAGGAGCCAGCTGAGGCCAGGACACACTAATGATTTACACTTGCTGATTTATACTTCTGCGTTGAGTGCGTGTGGATGGTCTGGCGCAGCTTTCATATAGTTGTAGATGCCGATCCTGACAAATACCTCTAAAATAAACGTAAATATTAGTGATGGGTCATTCTTGAAGTCTTTATTGTGACTCGAACGATGAGTTGTCTCAGGGAGTGATTGGTTCATTAGCACATGCACACACTGCACAGGTGGAGGAGAAGATAAGTTCATTTTTCTGAGTCTTCAATCAGGTTTGTGTCGTTTGTTCATTATGTGAAAGACAGAAGCCAATCATATGCAGTCAGAGCCAGAAAAAAAAGGTTTACATGCTAAACATGATGATCGAACGACTCTGAAACCAGAAAACTCAAAAGGTGAACTAATCATGGGTTCTTCTGGCTCAGAGTGTGTGCATTGGAGGAGTTTATACGAGACTGTCAGTGTCACGAGAACGAACCACCCAAACTTGAAGACATGTCAGAAGAGTTGAGCTAATGATAAGCAAAAGACCAGGTAAACAATGATGGATTATTTTCTCTTTCTTTCTTTCTAGTTCTGACTTGTTTATGGTGTGATCAACGCCTGGGCTAGCTGTAGATGTCTTTGGAAGCAACTCGTAACATTTTAATAATAATTTGGCAAAATAAACTAAATTACTTTGTTTATCGTGATGAACAAGACTCAAAGATCAGAATAAAATGAGCCGAACTTCCCATCACTAGTTACTACACGTTACAACAACGCATAACACAAGCTCTGTGATTGGTCAGTTTGGTATTGTTGATGAGTGTGGGCAGGGCTGAGAGCCTCAGGGGCGGAGTTACCCAGTGTTTACAAGTGTGGAATCGTCTGAAGGAGCTCCAGATGGAGACTTTTGATTTGTTTATATGATTAAAGTTGTTGCACATCCTCCAGTTCCCCCCTCTGAATGAGTGTGTTTGAACTACTTGTACAGTAATGTAGCATTACAGGTATTTCCGGTGTAAACAAAACACTCAAAATACCTGTAATGCTACCTTAGTGTACAAGAGGACAAACCCCGCTGCAAGCTAGTGTTTTAGAAGTGTTATTGCAGAGCAAAATAAACTGAAAGCAGAAGTATAAATGCACGACTACCTGCAAGGCATTCAGTGTGGGTTACTGAGATCACTTGACGCAGAAGTATAACCAGCTAAGCGTGAATTATATGCCCTTTGTGAATGAGAAAACTAATACCTCCCCCTGCTGGAGCAGAAACACACATCCTCCTGCACAGACTCAGAACGCGGCTCTTGTTTCAGTCAGTCTTTGTCTGTTTGGTGTGTTCACGCACAGCTTTTTGGTCCAGACGAAGAGGATGGTCAGATCTTTCAGTAGTTTGCATCCGGATGTCAGTGATGTTGTTGTTTTGATGAGACAGCCTTTTAGATGCCCGTCTGGATCACCAAACACTAGAAAACACGAACATGCATCAGATCTTAATGTTTTGGGGGTTTATGTTCTCAAACGGACACTTTTCACATTTCTGGGTTTCTCAGCAGTGAAGTCGTCATAGACTCCGCCCCCAGGCCACACCCCTAGCTATGGCACAACGCCAATCAGGTCTATCAGAAACACTCACATATACAGTAATTAGTTTTTTGTAATTTGATGCTAAGATGATATAAAATATAGCTTTACACATGTACATATGATTTAATAATACATTAATGAATCAATCACACCTCTGTGAACATTATACCGTATTGAAGCCAATGCTCTAAAAACTCAAAATTATGAGATAAAAGGTCAAAATGATCACTTTACTCAAAATTATGACTTACTAAATGGAAATTATGACTTTGTTACCCCAGGTGGCGACAAACGACCATCTAAATGTATGACACTTAATTCTTTAAAAAGGATTAATCTAACGAAACACATAGGGCTCTATTTTAATGATCTAGGTGCAAAATCTAAAGTGCATGGCACAAATATATTAAGAGCATGTCTGAATCCACTTTTGCTATTTTAATGATGGATACATCTGCTCTGCGCCCCGGTGCATGGTCTAACAGGGCTCTGCTTATTCTCTTAATGAGTTCTGGGTGTGTTTTGAGCATAACCTGGATTAAACCAATCAGAGTCTCGTCTCTCATTCCCTTTAAGAGTCAGTTGTGTCGCTCCATGGTGCATTTGCTATTTACATGGCGACTTTGTAAGTGTAAAAACTGAACACTTCACTAGCGAGAAAACAGTTCAACAGAGCATCTGCAGCGCGAGGATAAAGAACAAGCCTCCTCCATTCAGCCTCTTTACTTTCTCTTTACTTTTACTCTTTACTCCTTTACTTTGGTGGAGTAAGGAAACGGTGGAAACTCACTCCACTGAACACATCCATTAGCCCACATATTTAATTTAGTTTAAGCATAAAGATTTGTGTCTAAACTATTTCTAAATTCAGTTCTAATCTCCAGCAAAGGAATAAATGAACAATAATAATGAAGTGTGGTCAAACAACTGAGTTATATCCAAACACACGTCCTGTTCTTCTGCCCCATATGGTGATGCAGACGTCTCCAAAACCCCACAGGAGGACAAATCTACACTTGTGTTTATTAAAACTAATATAAATCTGCAGATAATAAATAACACTGATCATAATAATAACATTATACAGGTGCAGATTTGAATCCTTTTATGGTATTCATCTGTAAAGATATGCGTGTTGCTGTACATCCTGTGTGTATTCAGCAGTGTGTGAGCGTTTAAAATGCATAACTAATGCACTCTGCTGGACTTCAGAGCAGCTTTTAGTTTAGTTTAACTTTGATTTAGTAAGTCATAATTTCGACTTTTTGTGTTATAATTTCAACTATCTCATAATTCTGACTTTGCTGTGTCATAATTTAGATTTTATTTAAGGCGTGATTTCTTTCTTACCTGGCAGAAACTGGCTGTGAGACTATAGACTATTGTGACCGACTATAGAAAGACAATCTGATTAATCTGATCTGAATGTGTCGCATCGGACAATAACAGTTTAGCAAGAAAAACGTTGAAACACTTACGAGTTGGTCTTACTCTCTCCAAACTTTGACATCTAACAAGTCTGGCTGTGTTTCCCTCCTGAGCCGCTTGATTTAGCTTCTTTTCGGTCCTCCAGTCCTGCTGGTTTTCTGCTTTCCTCTGGTTTCTGATGCAGATCCTGCAGTTTTCTGGATGCTTCATTTCTACATCCATTTTATCTGTTAATTCACACAGATCACATAAACAGGTTAAAGATGGTTTTGATTTTAACATTACTGTGAGGGTTGGGTTTAGGGTAGGGGTAGACGTTAATAAAATATAATTAATGGGTAATTTAATAAATAATATGAATAATCCTCAGTATAATTACTGTTTTTACATTACTGTGAGGGTTAGGGTAAACATCATAAAATTACAACTTAATAAATAATATTAATACTCAGTATAATTATTGTTTTTACATTACTGTGAGGGTTGGTTTTAGGGTTAGGGGTCATTTAAATAATTCGGGTTAACCTCCGTCCACAGCTGTGCAAAAAAGAAGCCCTGCCCCCTACTTAATATTCATTAATTGGTCCAATTTAAAGGAATAGCCCATCCAAAAATGTAAATTTACTCACTGCTTTCTCTAAAGGTTCCAACCCTTTATGAGTTTGAACACAAAAGCTGTAACCATTACTTCCATTGTAAAAAAAATAAATAAATAAATACTTTGAGTGGATGCAAATTTGAACTTTCTAAGTATTTCAGCTTTTTCTAGTCTGGGTATATGGACTCGGTAAGGAGCAGCAATTTTTGTCTTTAAGTTATGTGCATGAATGTCCAGCAGGGGTCACTCTTGTCTAGTTGGTCACAGAACCTTTCTTCAGGTATCAGGTGAAAATATGTGGACAAGATTAAAAAGTAGAGCATGTCATGATATATTGCATGAAACAGAACGAAGTGATTTTATGAAGAAACTTTTAGAAAATATAAATGGGATTTATTTGATTTATTGAGAAAATCATAACAGATGAGTTATGATTTGTTGCTTCAGTTTCTGAGAAGAGAATCTCATTGAATTGAAAGGATATAGGATTGGATTATTTTCTTTAATAAATAAATAAATTAGTTTGTATGTGTAGTTAGAAAGCCTTGTCCACACTCCATAGCAGTTAGTGCTGGTAACGCAACAAATGGTTTTTTAAAAAGATCTACAAGAACAGCGCTGCATTGCGTTCAGAAGGGCTCATCCCTGTGCCCTAATCCCTTCGAAGGGATGAAGGGTGTAGGGGTAAAAAAAAAAGCTTCTCTTTAGATTGCACTTCTAAATGATCTTAATGAGGCCGAAGCCAGCCTGGTGGTTCTTTGTTTCTCAAAAAGTGGACCTTTTTGCAGTTATACTATATACATTTTTGATATAAATATGAGATTTAAAGCATTTTAAGCATTATTTTTAGCTGAATTAGCTTGTCAGACGGACATCATAACCATACTTTGATATATTATAAATATTTCCTAAAGATTTATAATATAGAAATGTGAAATAGTACTTATTTTTAAAATAAAAATGTATTACACCATATACCCTTAGAAAAAATAGGACCCTGCTCACGTTTTAAATTAAAAACTGTAGTCTATTGTCATTTATTAGGTAAAAAACATCCTGGCCAGCACATTCAAGTGTCCTCAGTCAAAATTTGGCCATTTGAACTAAAACAAATATTAAAACAAAATAATAATAATAATAATTGTAGAGCTTCACAATTTTTTTAGCCTCTCTTGTAAAAAAAGTACATTAAAAAAAAATTCAGTGATAACAACAAAAACCAAAATAGTATATAAATCAATTTTAAAAAGGGTCGTTTTTGGTGCTTCATAACTTTTTATTGCTCATTTTTTGGTTTCAAGAATAAGGTCCAAGATTTAGAATAAAAGTTACCTGTAAAATGTTTTCTCTGTTTAAAAACAATGCGGTAGTGAAAGAAGACTTCTCTTACGTCAGATTGTAAAATGAAAATATGTGTTGTTAGCATTGGCTCACACCAAAGCGACAGCCAACAGAGGATTCCGTTTGGTCTTATGCCTTTTTTGATGGGTTATTTTCACAATCTATAATGGCAGTCAAAATAGGACAAATGAGCTTACAGATGGAACAAATTCTGGACTTTTGTCAGTGTGTGTGTGTGTGTGTGTTTTGGGGGGGTCTTTCAAACCACCCGAACCCCTCCCACCCCCGGCTACGGGCCTGATCATAAAAGTGTGCCTTCATCGCACTTTTTGTGCATTAGTTGACGCCCACAAAACACGCTCAAAATGATGAACATTGTGCAGGCTGTGCCTTATTTATTTGTTTATTCATGTATTTATGCATGTTTGTATTTAGCCTGTGTTTCTATGTTTGTAGGTATTTATAATTTTATTTATTTTATAATTTTTTTTATTTATAACTTTGTTCATAATATTACACTTGCCTAGAAAAATTGTTCAAAGTCAAGCTCCAGTTGTCATTCTGTGACACCAAACAACTTGTCTGCATTTTACTCATTTTAAAAGAGAACTGGATTATAACATACATCAAAAGAAACAAGAAATAATAATATAAAATAAAAATACTGCACATTATTTTAAAGCTTTAAGCTTTGAGTAATTTGTTTGGATTTGCACCTAAATTTAATAATATATTTGTCTTTTTTGTTTTTTACTCTGCTTTAACAATATTTTTTGTTTTATTTTATTTTAGGCATAATCTTTTCCTGCTATTGCCCTCGTATTTTCATTGTTATACTGCAAAAAAGGAATAGAAAAAACAGTTCTTTTATGCTTCAAATGTAATGATGTCATCCGAGATGACGCAATTGGACTTATGTTTGGACTCAACAACAAATCAAAAATATATAATCAGCAATCATATAATTACAGTCAGTTAATACATCACCGCGATCTGAAAAAGTTTCTTACAATAACGTTGTATGTAACTTAATTGCAGCTTAATTACTTGTACATTTTGGTTGAGACTACTGTGCTGCTGTCAGTCACACACAGCAGCCTGCTGTCATGTTCAGTTCACTTCTGGTGTATTGCTTTAATAACTGAATAACGCAGGAAATTGGTTTATTTCGAGTCATAAGGATATCAGGCATGTTAAAAAGTATACGTAATTTGTGGATAAGTAAGTGCTTACTGGTGACGCAAATCTTTTCAAACGATTCAGTGTGATAGTGACCGGTTCGACCGGTTCGGATATCCTATATCAACACCTCCCAGAGATCAGGTTTTGCTGGAATTTTGCTGGAAGCTTTTTAACTGCCACGCTAAACTGCAATGTCACTATACACTATGCTATACACTTTTGTACTATGCTACTCAGAATCAAGGTTGACATTAACTGTTTGCTCGGAGTTTGTCTGATATGAGAACTAAGACCAGTAAAGTAAAAAGTAAAACTAATTTACTACAGTGAACAATGCAAAAGCGTGTGCGGACATTCCGGTGTTACGGTTTAACTGGTGACCCTTTCCAGATGCAAGCTATCCACGTTTGCAGATTGGCAGAATCGTCATTTCTTTACAGCAACAAAACATGCCCCTACCAAATAAAGATTATTATTACTTGGTGTCAGTGTCATTGTAAGCATTATTGATTTTAATATACGTGTAGTGTAACCCCGCCGGTCCTATGCCACCCAACCCGCTCCGAGCTGGTATCAAACCGGCGACCTTCCGCATGGGAGTCGGTTGCTCTAACAAGGAGGCTAAAGACCATGGCCTCTAGCGTCAGTCGCTAGAGCACCTTTAGAGGTCAGAGGAGTGAGGTTTACCTGCACAGCACGTACTAGCTGGCCTCCGTTACAGTAGCACAACAGTATATAACCAACATTAGTCAAAAAAAATTGTATAACTTTGATGTCATCAACGGGATTCGAACTCGTGCAGTTAAAAGATTCAGCACACGTGTCATACACCCATCTAACTGAGCTATTCAGAACCACACATGAACTGGGTCTGTTTTAATAACTTTATCAGTCAAAATATGGTTTGCTGTGGTTGTGAACTCTTGTTAATCTGTTTCCTTCGACTCATGTTAACATGTTGTTTACATGTACTCGCGTTAACATGTTTCTACAAACTCTCCCGCTGATAGAATATAGCTCTGAATGACAAAACGATGCTTCATCAGTTGGTCAAACCATGTTTTTTCATAGTTGTAGACTCATGTGTACCTGTGCCTTTGCATCATGTTAACTCGTGCCCCATGCTCACACATGTACATAACGATTTTACAAAAAATTAATACAATGACGATATTATTATGCAACATATTATGTCTAATATATCTAATATATATTTAATATATATATATATATATATATATATATATATATATATATATATAAATAATATTATGCAACAGAATATTACTTGAAAATCGCAACATTTAAATGTATTATCTTGGTCACATCTGTACCAAGGCACAAATATGAACATGATTTGGCTAATTGCGATAAAATGACAAAAAGCTGCCGTGCATTAAATAGTCTCTGGTAGCTCAATTAGATAGGGATTTGGTGGTCTTTGCGAATTCGAATCCCATGTATGAGTTTTGTTTATCTAGCCTGATTTTTTTAATTCTGTTTAAAATAAAATAGGGAAAGACTGTAATTTATAACGTAGGCTATTTAGCGGGACATCGTTGTCATTTAGAGCTATTCTGAGAAAATATCAGCTCGTGTGACTTTGTAGACACAGGTTAACATGAGTCAATGGGACTCTATTATATTCTGATATTCTAATATTCTGTTGCATACTATTATATATATTAAATATATATTAGATATATTAGACATAATATGTTGCATAATAATATCGTCATTGTATTCATTTTTTGTAAAATTGTTATGTACATGTGTGAGCATGGGGCACGAGTTAACACGATGCAAAGGCACAGGTACACATGAGTCTACAACTATGAAATAACATGGTTTGACCAACTGATGAAGCATCGTTTTGTCATTCAGAGCTATATTCTATCAGCGGGAGAGTTTGTAGAAACATGTTAACGCGAGTACATGTAAACAACATGTTAACATGAGTTGAAGGAAACAGATTAACAAGAGTTCACAACCACAGCAGACCATATTTTGACTGATAAAGTTATTAAAACAGACCCATTTCGTGTGTGCTTCTGAATAGCTCAGTTAGATGGGTGTATGACACGTGTGCTGAATCTTTTACCTACACGAGTTCGAATCCCATTGATGACATGAAAGTTATACTTTTTTTAAATTAATTTTGGTTATATACTGTTCTGCTACACATATATTAAAATCAATAATGCTTACACAATGACACTGACACCAAGTAATAAGAATCTTTAATTAGTAGGTGTTGGGTTGTTAGGTTAGGATTGTATTTTGAGGAGGTTCTAATTTCTCTAGCTTTCCCCTTGGGGTGTCGATCAGAACACAGGAGTGGATCAGGCAGCAATCAAACTGGTTTATTCCAATAATATCCAGCTGCAGAACCACACACGTTTCAGGCACACACAATCCAGCACACACGTTCTAGGCAAACCATATGGTAACTAACTCCTTAGGAGTATATCGCCACCTACTGTATTTCACAAGTATGGCGATCGAGAACGCCTGTGCTACGATTGCCATTCATTAGACTGAACAGTTTATGGTTTCCCATTTCAGTCATTATTTCATTATTATATCGTAATGATCATTTTTAACATCTCTACAGTTTCTGAACTCAAATTATGTAAATAAAAATAATTGGTTAAACACTTAAGACTTTATTCACGTATCCACATACACAAAGAAAACAACAGACCGTCTAATTGTATTAAGTGTAATAAACTAATTCAGGATCTTAATGTTGTCATACTTGGTTAAAATCGCTTTTTTGTAAAATATAAAAAACGAACAATAATGTGTCACATTAAAAATGAATTAATATAGATAATAAATTAATATGGTTATAAACTGATTTAAACTACTATCTTTTACTAAACGGTAACTGTTAGTAATATATATATATATATATATATATATATATATATATATATATATATATATATATATATATATAAAATTTATTTTAATTAATTATTAACAGTTAATTTGTTTGTATTGCTAAATTTGTTGCAACTATAATTACCACAAATTACCAGTACTTTGTGGTTTAAAAACAATATATTAATTACTATAAATTTCTATAGTATTTAATGTGGGAAATCATTAATAAAAAAGTTATTAGAAAATTAAGCAAATAAATACTATTAAATCACTTGAAATATAGTGTTCACATTTATTAAATGTAAAAAGATTTTTATTACATATAAAGATGTATTATTGCCTATACATATTCACTTGCTATTATTTCCTTCATTATAAATGGATCCATTATATAAATTCAAACTGTCCAATTAAGATCATTCAGCAAGGCCAGCAATCGAGTATCTGCTATACTGACTCTGTCAGATAATAATGACTGATCATCTATGATGACTGATAGAAAACTATTCAGTCTATTATATCGAATGGCGATCGGAAACAATGTTCCCCATTTGCCCGCCTCGATTGGCAATATTTGTGAAACAGTAAACAATTGTTTATTGTGTACAATATTTATCAACAATATTTATAAAAATATATTGATGACGATGTCAGAGAAGACGTTAATAACATTAACATCCGTCGTTACCATATATGGTTTGCCTAGAACGTGTGTGCTGGATTGTGTGTGCCTGAAACGTGTGTGGTTCTGCGGTTCTGCAGCTGGATATATCTCGGTTTATTGAACACTGAAGAGGTGTGTGTATAGGCGTGCGTGTGTGTGGTTCTACAATGAAACAGAAATAATAAAATAATCAGTTATAACATAATTAGACTTCTAGATCACAAATAACATTCACCATATATTATCACTATACAATATTAGGGTACATGCATCAAATACAATGCTTCATCTGCGAGCCGAGCAGTAAACGTGATGATATGGTTTCACTTTCGCTATGCATGCAATCAGCACGTTAAAACCGAAAGTACTCAAAACTGGCAATACGCCTAGAACAAATTACTTCTTAAAACACTTGACATGAGTAATTCTCATTGTAATGGCATGATGACATAAACAAGCATGTATAGAACATATTTCACATACAACTAGCGATCTTATGATCATAGTCTTCGTGTGCTGTCGCGAGTGAACGCGCCGAACGCGCTAGACGAACTTAACCCCGTCATTTCTGAATGTCCCGCTAATAGCGTATAAACGCCAAATCACTCGATCATTAAATACTGACATGACAACGATTGTCCTTTAGATCAGAATGTGTACTCACAGTTCGTTATAGACGCACACAATAGCACACAAAGGCACATCAGATGAGACCATTTCCCATAGCTGCGGGCGCTTCTCTGCATAGGTTTGCAACCTTGCGAGTCCAGTCAAGTTGGCAACAGGTTCGCAGATTCGTATTTTCCGGATCAATAACTCATGACCGAAACATTGTTCCTACACAAATAGCACCTCTTTTCAGCTGTCGCAATGTATACAACCACCTACAAATCTGCGAATCTGTTGCTAACTTTACTGAACTTCACCAGTTAAACCGGGTATTGAGCGTCCGCGTCTAAAGTTACAAGCATATCCAGCATCCCTCGACAGCTTAAAGTAGCAAACTTCAGGCTACAATATCTTCTGTGTTAGAAACTTTAAAACTAAGAAACTTCAACATGTAAAGAGTGAGTAAATGATGACAGAACTTTTGGGTGAACTGTCCCTTTAAAATAGCAACGTGCGGTAGCAAAACAAACATTGTGGTAAATTTTGATTTCATGCAATTACTATACAGATTAGAGTCAATAGTAGCCTATTGAATTACTAATGCAAGTCACATTTGATCATTTCGACGGAAGTGTTTGATTAATAGTAGCTAGCTAGTTTGTCAGTAGAGCACATCAAAATGACAAATAAGTGAAATAAAATTCAAGCCACAGCAACAGCCTGTTAGATCTAAAATCCAAAGATTGATATTTTATATACTGATCGCTACAATCTAATATAGATCAGTGGTCTAAGGTGTTTATATAGGAAAAGTAAAAATAAAAAAAGCATTTACCTGAAAATACTCTCTGATCCGCTCGAGCTGTAAAAGACGCCGACACGGGCAAAATTATTAATAAGAGAGAGAGAGAGTTAGAGCATGTCCTGTTGTTTGAGGTCTTAACACTAATCCGCGTGACTCTGATTAAATCGTTCGTTTATTATATCCGCTGTGGATCCGCCCCTTGACACTCCACACACACACACACACACACACACACACACCTCACCGACAGAATGTTATGACATGCATTAGAGCGTTTATAAAGGCCCAATCATTCCCTTAACATAACCGACAGTGTACAACAAATCAAACAGCCACACACACAGTTATCAAAATGTCCGGAGTGTGTATCTCAAGTAAATACACTCGGTTATGGTTTAGAGTAAGTCTGGTTTTTGACCGAAAAGTTTCAGCCTTAGTTTTGGTTTACTAAAATAACCTTCTACCACAGAATGAGTGCTTATTGATTTTAAAATTTTATTTTAGTTAGGTTTAGTGATTTTTCCAGTTGCGTTTTGTTTATTTAATCAACTGAATTTTTTTCCCTTTATTTTAGCTAACAAAAACATTTTTGACCAATAGTTTTAGCCTTCGTTTTAGTTTTGATTGTCTAAAATAACCTTGCAGTGTACTAATATATAAATGCATGCACTGCATAAACATTGGCTGACTTATAAAGAACATTTTGTTGGCTTTGATGAAAAGAACTGCAGAATTGTGAAAGTCGTATACTAACAGCACATTAGTTTCACTATTTCTGTTTAAGATCAGGAAGAAGTTCATCTCGTCTGACATCAGAATCAAACTGTCTGGATCACAAGAAACTAGACAATAAAAACACAGAAATATAATTCATTGCTTATGCACATTCCAACATTACAGATGAAGAAACTGGGCTGCATGAAAGTGTCTTTATGCATCACAGATACTCACAGTTTGGTTTGCCGCTATTCTCCATCTGATTGTTTTGAAGCTGTGTTTAAAAGTTGTATTTTAAAGTGCACCATATTGCAGCTCATATTGCATGATGTTATTCTATGTTTTGCCTTCCTGCTGCAGTTTAAGATGCTGCTCCATATTCCCCCGGTTTCACAAACAAGGTTTAAGGCTAGTCAAGATTAAATAGCATGTTTGAGCTGTCTCAACTCAAAATAACTTGCAGTGAGATGTCTTAAAATACATCAGTGTCATTGTTTTTCTCCAGGTGCGCACCAGTAATATATTTTTCTAAGGCCATATTTATGAATTTGGCTTAAATAGCCTAATTTATGTGAGGAGTTTGCATGTTCTCCCTTCGTTTGCATGGGTTTCCTCCGGGTGCTCCGGTTTCCCCCACAGTCCAAACACATGCGGTTTAGGGGAATTGGGTAAGCTAAATTGTCCGTAGTGTATGAGTGTGAATGAGTGTGTGGATGTTTCCCAGAGATGGGTTGCAGCTGGAAGAGCATCCGCTGCGTAAAAATGTGCTGGATAAGTTGTCGGTTCATTCCGCTGTGGCGACCCCAGATTAATAAAGGGACTAAGCCAACAAGAAAATGAATGAATGAATGAATAGCCTAATTTAACTAAGGCCTAGTCTTGCCCTTATCTAAGCCCTGTTTGTGAAACTGGGCCATTATGTCATACCTTAATTTGTCTTTCTTTCTATTTATCTGGCATGGGGGAACAATTGTAACAAAATAGTAAAAATAAATGTATACTTGCAGGCGTATTAAAAATAGGAATATATATTGATATTAATATTAATGTGTATATTATTAATAATAATAATTATAATAATGACAACAACAATTATATATATACACTTTTGTGAGATGAAAAAAATGTGGTCCTTGGGTTTGCTATAGCTATTGTGTAATAGCCCAAGGAAAAGGAGACATATATCAGATGGTAACAGTTGGCTTTCTCAAGCCAACATTATTAGAACAACATTTACTTTTTAATTATTTACTTTTTTCCAGACTTACAATTTAAAACTTGCAAATACAACTGTGGCACAATGCTTTATCAGATTTATAGATATAATTCAATGAGCAGAGATGTGCTATAAGCTATGAAATTGTCTTTTAAACAACACGTGAAGAATCAGATAAAATCAGCTTGGCTTGCTGAATTACACAACTCAAAAATATCCTGTAAAGTGACACTTTCATTCTGACATGTAGGGTACATGTAACCATTATGACCATTTCACAAGTCTCGACGCATATTAGTGCTCTTACGCTTGATCACGACATGAGTCCATCCAATTCAGTGTATCTTCATTTATTTTTACATCAGATATCCACACGTGCCAATGTCGTCAAAATCCACTCACATACAACTTGTTTGTTCCAGCCTGATGAACTATAACTCCAATATTTCACTTTTACGGTCAAAAGCTTGTGCTCTCCAACTCCTGCACATCACACTAACAACTCGCGTGTGACACAAAAAACGTGCATACTATCTGCGGCATACTACACGTGCACAGTAGAAAAGTAACTTAAAGTATATGACATGCAAATTTGCAAGAACACAGTATATAACACAAAAACTTATGAACATTACGTAGAACAATAAACTATGAAATATGGCTCTTACATGACAGATTTAAAATTTACTGCAGTTAAAGTTTAGTACTGACACTAAAAACACTGGCTTTGCTTTATCACAACATTCAGTAAAATATGGTCAAACACAACCACTGGGTTACAAAAATTAAGAAAGTAGTTTAATTTATTTAACATAATTTACAAGTTTTTTTTTTTTTTTTTTTTAATTGTGTTTTTGACAAGTACAATATATTACTGGTATACAATGACAAAGGTATTTTCGTTTTTTGTTTTTTTTTTAACCACACACTAATTACAGACAGAAACAAATTAACATAATTAAAAAAAAATTATAAATAAATAAATAAAATTGAATAAATAAAATAAAAAAGGAAAATGAATAAAAATTTTTTTAATTAATTAAAAAACAAAAACTGTGGGGGTGGGGGATTGGGGGAGGGGGGGGGATTCATGATTGAAGGAATACATTCGTCTCAATATGAATTATTAAAGGGTTCCATGTTCTGAAAAATGTTTGGGTTGATCCTCTGAGAAAATATTTAATTTTTTCTGTTTTCAAAAATAGCATTACATCACTAAGCCAAAGTGATAGTTTAGGTGGCATTGGTGATTTCCATTCTAAAAGAATTCTTCTTCTGGCTATTAACGTTACAAAGGCAAAGGCATTTGCTATTTCTTTGGCTATATGCATGTCTTCATTTGGTACTCCAAACAGAGCCATTACCGGATTGGGTTGAATTCTTAAATTTAAGGCTGAGTTTAAAATCTCAAATATTGAAGACCAAAATTGTCTGTGTTTATCACATGACCAGAACATATGGGTTAGGTCTGCCTTGCATGAGTTGCAACGATCGCATGTTTCATCTATATTGGGGTATATTTTAGCCAGTTAAGATTTGCTATAGTGAATACGGTAAAGAATTTTCATCTGAATCAGATTAAGACGCGCACATGATGAAGTTTTGTTTATAATTTCAACAGCTTTATCCCAAGTTTCTTCTGAAATATTAATTTCTAGTTCTTCTATCCATTCCATTTTAATCTTCTCTAGCGTCATGTTACGGAATGTCATAATTAAGTTGTACATTTTGGAAATGAGGCCCTTGGGGTGTACAGGGGTCTTTAAAATCAAGTCCAGTCCAGATTCAGCAGGCATTTGAGGGAATACAGAGCACTGGGTCTGGATAAAGTGACGAACCTGAAGGTTTCGAAAAAAGTCTGATTTTTGAAGATTAAATTTTTTTATCATGTCAGCGAAATTGGCAAAAATATTATCAATGAAGAAATCTCTACATGTAAGTATGCCCAGGTCTTGCCATCTCTTAAAAGTGGCATCTAGCTTGCCTGCTGGAAAAAGATGATTATTAGATATGGGGGTTTCTAAAGAGAAGTCTGTATATTGGAATGCTTGTTTAAATTGATTATATATTTTGAGGGTTGAAATTACCACAGGACTTGAGGAATATTGTGAAATTGACAAGTTTTTAAAAGAGTGTAAATGTCACAGATGTGATGATAGATTGAACATAACCCAACCCTAAACGGTTTGTTAATCTGATATCAGAAAGAGAAATCACAAAGAGCTTTATTGCCAGGCATGTTCACACATACGAGGAATTTGTTTTGGTGACAGAGCTTCTACAGTGCAACAGAATTACAGACAGGACTAAAAAACAGACAATAAATATATTTTAAAAATAGAAGTAAGTAGTGAACACAATTATACAAGTGTTTGTACAGCTATATTACTATATACAACATTATATGTGCAGCTGTGATGTGCAAATTGGCATGTAAAGTGTGTTGTTAAATAAGTGTATGTGTGTATAAAGAAAGTGTATAGCAGGTAGTGATGTTGGTTCCACAATTACTATCATCAAGTGTTCATGAGATGGATTGCCTGAGGGAAGAAACTGTTTCTGTGTCGGGCTGTTCTGGTGCACAGTGCTCTGTAGCGTCAACCAGAAGGTAAAAGTTCAAAGAGGTGAGAGTGATTTTAGCAGCCCTTCTGCTCGCTCTGGATAAGTGCTCTGGATATATATATACTGTATATATTCATTCATTCATTTTTATTTTCGGCTAAGTCCCTTTGTTAATCAGGGGTCGCCACAGCGGAATGAACCACCAACTTATCCAGCATGTGTTTTACACAGCGGATGCCTTTCCAGCTGCAACCCATCAATGGGAAACACTCATACACACTCATTCACTCACACACTCATACACTACGGCCAATTTAGTTGATCAATTCCCCTATAGCGCATGTGTTTGGACTGTGGGGGAAACCGGAGCACCCTAAGGAAACCCACGCTAACACGGGGAGAACATGCAAAATGATCAAACAGCCCAGTCATGTTTAATTCTGGCACAATGTTTATACATCACATGTCTTTAATTTAAGCCAAACCTTACTTTGGAATGAGGAAGAAACTGAAGAAAACCTATAAAACTCTGATCTAAACCCTCAGGGCACCGCAACCTCTTTGCATATTTCATGAAAAACACACTGTCATTTTTTTTATTCATAGGGATGTTTTTTATGTTGTACATTTTATATTTAAACTAGCATAATATTTAAGTGTTTGGCTGTTGTCTTGATCTTCATGTGTTGACTAATGTATGAGCAGATTTTTTGTTCAAAAGAGCCAATTCTTTTTTTTTTTTTTTGTCGGTGCAATAGATAAGTTCAGTGGTTCTCAAACTTTTTCACTAAGTACCACCTCAGAAAAAAATTGTCTCTCTAAGTACCACCATAATAACCGGTATTGAAGTACAGTAGCGTAGTGGGCCTAAATAAGCAGCTACAGCTCTGCACCATTCAAAAACCAGGCAAATTGATTCTTTATATTAAGAATATTTATTATTGTCAGCCACTTTAAACATTATAAATAGTTTGAACATTAACACTGTACTGTGCTTGCAGGTAAAAGTTAATTAAAAATGGCACTGTTCTTACAAAGTAAAAAGAAAACTGCTGTACTTAAATGTAAAGGATTATCATATAGTAGCCTATTTATCAAATTAATGTATAATCTTTTTGATACATTTTTAAATTTACAAATAAGTCATATATACATGCAACATATATCATTGAAATCTAAAAATTAACTTGTATTTTAAATATATTAATTGTATTTACATACTTAAATTAGAAATTAAATCTGCTTGCTGCACATTAGATTAGGCTATGTGTGTCAGAAAAGCAAGTGATTAAAACCCATACCTGTCAACATAAAGATATAAAAATACAGGATATGCCCCCAACAACAGTTACAAATATGGAGAGGAAATTAGCTTTAAATGATAGAATACATAACAAACATTAGAAAATTGAAAATAAAATAAAAGATTTAACCTTTACTGACCACATCAGTGTTATCGTACGCATCCATTTTTTAAACTTTAATTATTCAGCAATTCTTCTCTGTACCACTAGAAGGTATGTACCACTAGAAGCCTGCATACCACTTGTGGTACACACAGTTTGAGAACCACTGGCCTAGTGGTTAGCGTCCCGACATATGGTGGATTAACATGTCAGGCCGTTCTGAGGTTGAATACCAGCTTGAAGACATTTCCCAACCCTACCCCTCTCTCTCTCTCTCTCTCTCTCTCTCTCCCACTTCGCTTACTGTCCTATCTAAAAAAGGCCAAAAATAAATCTTAAAAAAAAAAAAAAACAGCCTAATTTTTCTGAACACACATTTTAAGGTTTTAGCTGGTTTGCGTTTCACGAGCACAATCGTCATTGTATGTTTTATTCTGATGAGCTCAGAAGACTTTTTGAAAAAATTATTTTGTCATTTGCTTTTGAACAGATATTATAGTAAAACACTTGGATTGGTCTGTTGTGGTGATTCTACAGTTGCTATGATAACACAACGACTATAGAAATATAAGCAAATGAGCCAATAGTCTTCTACAACTACAGGGTATATTATACTAAAATACACATAGCTTACATATACTGTACTACAGTATTCATTACAGTTTATCAGTTCACAATAATATTACAGTATGCTGGAGCATTCATTAACACAGATGTAGACACTAGGATATATTCAATAACACTGGTTCAAAAACACTTAAGTGTTTACAATCATCAAATTACTCAATCAATCATAAAACAGCAATATCACACTCGTAGCAGTGCGATGTGGCTGTATATTGGCACTGGTATGAGGCGTGCATATATACAGCCATACGGCAATGCTACAAGTGTGATATTGCATTTATACAGTTTGACAGCATAATCGTATATAAAAGAGAAAATCAAACACAGAGAGTCTAAAAACCCTTTTGTATGAGGAACTACTTTCTTCCGCAGTTCATTCACATCTGCAGCTGACGTCAGAACAGCAGAAAACATTAGTAATTCACCAACAATAATAATAATAATAATAATACATTTTTTTTAAAGGCGCCTTTTTGGCAACTCAAGGACACCGAACAGTAAAACAACAGCAATAAAACAACAAGAAAAATAATATAAAAAATATACACAACAATAGTGCAGATACAATTAAGTATTAAAAGGTTTTTGGGTTTTAAGTTTTGATTTGAATAATGTGACGGAGTCAGTGTTTCTGATGGCAGGTGGTAGTGAGTTCCAAAGCCGGGGAGCTGAGCGGCTGAATCCTCTATTGCCAATGGACGATAGACGAGCAGAGGGAACAGACAAGTGGAGGGAGGAAGAAGATCTCAGGGTGCGAGAGGGAGCAGCAATGTGGATGAGGGCAGACAAGTATGGAGGGGCGAGATTGTGGATGGCTTTGAATGTTAACATCAAAAGTTTTAAATCAATTCGAAATTGAACCAGATCAGAATTATCATGAAATTGAACCAGTGAAGCTGCTGCAGAACAGGGGTGATGTGATGAGAAGAAGGGGTTCTGGTGATGATACGGGCAACGTCACTTTAGCGCAAGTGTTTGAATGATTCTCTAGCGTAATGTCTAAAGCAGGGGTGTCCAAACTCAGTCTTGGAGGGCCGGTGTCCTGCAGATTTTAGCTCTAACTTGCCTCAACACACCTGCAAGGATGTTTCTAGTAAGCCTAAGAGCTTGATTAGCTAGTCTAGGTGTGTCTGATTGGGGTTGGAACTAAACTTTGCAGGACACCGGCCCTCCAGGACAAAGTTTGGGCACCCCTGATCTAAAGTGATGACAAAACAGCTGATTTTGCTCATATTTTAAGATTATAAGGCTGAACAGCATGAAATGCCATCAGTCTACAGAGATTTCCCAGTATTTCTCTGTTGCAATCGGGAGATCACAATAATTAACCCAGAAAAAGCCAAGCAAACACTACTAGATTACTGTGGTATTTGCGATAAGGAAAAACAATAAACACATGTGGGAATTTCTTCTTTCTTTCTGTTTACTGAACTAGTCTGCAATAGCGAAAACAGGAGACCCATTAGAAACAAACAGACAGCCAACCAAAAAGTAACTCAGGGTTATACAGAGAGTGGCCAACACAAAATACACACATTCCTGATATCCGAGTCCCATCTCACACTCAATACACTACAATTATATGGTATAAAAACAGCACTACAACATACAAGAGTGAGAGATCCACTTAGAGAGTCATTTACCTGTTTTATAATGATTTGATCAGCTGTTTTCTCTTCTAAGGTCTTATTATGCGGTCTCTGTCGCCATCTTGTGGATGAACATTGTCAACCATCTTAGCTCAGCTCAATGACAGGTTAATGGATGCTGACGCTCTGTCTCTCTCTATTTTAAAATAGGCACTCTCCTTATAAATAAACTGCATAGTTGCAATCTAAACAACTACATTCTCGACTAAAAAAGCCTCAGGAGTACATTATGTTGCCCAACAGCTGCAATATTTGTCAAACTATAGTGTCCGCTGCTTGTTGCTGTATGTGGGTGGAGTAATACACAAGGGTGCAGATTCAAGAACCAGACAGAACTGTTGTATAATAATATATGATGCTAAAGTTGACACAAAATATTTATGTTGTTGTCAGCATTGCAGTTTTTACTATGTTTGTGTCTTTATTCAACTGAATCACAACACACAAGTGTCATACAAGCACTGTAATATGCAAACAAAATACATTCAGAATTCTGTGTGTGAAGGAACTTACAGGGTTTAATTAATGTTGAATATTTAAGCGTATTTTTCAATGCCTAAACACAATAAACTGTGAGACAAAAACCTCATTCATGAAGTTTATGCTATAGGACCAGCCTTAAACCTTCTCTGGGGGGGAACAAACATTTATTAAAAGCTCACTTGACATCTATAGGGTGCGTTCTTATGCAATTATGGATTTATGCATTTTTAAGATCAATTTCTGTATCTCAATTTTTATCAAATAAACAGAAAACATTACATTAAATGCATAAATGGTATTCTGTTCAGAGAAATTTTCTGTATTCATATGTGAGATGATGCAGGATGAGGTTTCATCTCATCAAGTTTCGATTAAAAGATGGACTGAAGATATGCTCAATACAAGAAGATTAATGTTATGGATTTCTTTATTACAAGCAATAGGGCAACCATTGTAAAAAAAAAAAAAAGCAAAAAAAAACAAGAAATGTTATAGGGGTTATTAGAAGTTGTTTAAATGTTTATGGTTTATGAAATAAATAAACAATTTCCCCTAACTTCTTGTTGCATCTGATGAACCAGTAAAACCGCAAAGGCAAGTGAATCTTGGGAAACTATTTTTTCTGCTTTGTGTCACATGTGACAGAAACTCTCAAGCCTCAACCAGTTTCAGTTCCGGTAACTTAAACGGTTGCCTTGCAATGCAAATCTTGCATTCTGAGCAGTTGTGTGCAGTCATGTACCTGCTCTTTTGTGTTTCACATTTCGTTTTGTGCAAAATAATTTTTTTCTTCCATTTATTGTTTATAAACAGTGAGTGCGTTGTTTTGTTTGTTTCTTTGTAAGGTAATTGAGTTCCCCGTCCAGTTGAGTTTACTGTTTTGTTTATTCTTTTGTTTGCTGTTTTTGATCGTACTTGTCATCATTAAAAGTTGATTTACTTTCTTTTACCACATTGTTCTTCATTATGTATCTTTCCTGTTACTTTGTGTGATTGTTTGTATTTTATTGTCAAAGTTAAGATTTTGATTAAAACTGTTAACTTTGTATTTTTGTTGGAGTTAGGATTCTCTCTCTGTATGTGTGTGTGTGTGTGTGTACTTGTTTATGTGATTTATGAGAACACAACTTTGTATAAAGTCATGGGTTTGAGCTACTGCAACTTTAAGATTTGTTTGGACGAATTTTACGTTATTTGTAGTAATAATAATAATAATAATAATATGTGAATAAAATAATTAATAAACTAAAGAGTAACAGTGTGTGAGATTTGCCGGACCTGAATGTGATCTGATCTGGAGTGTTGTGGTTCTAGTTGTAAGATTAAATCTATTCATTCATTCATTCATTCATTTTCTTGTCGGCTTTGTCCCTTGCGGGGTCGCCACAGCGGAATGAACCGCCAACTTATCCAGCACGATTTTACGCAGCGGATGCCCTTCCAGCCGCAACCCATCTCTGGGAACTTCCACACACACATTCACACTCATACACTATGGACAATTTAGCTTACCCAATTCACCTGTACTGCATGTCTTTGGACCGTGGGGGAAACCGGAGCACCCGGAGGAAACCCACGCGAACCGAGGGAGAACATGCAAACTCCACACAGAAACGCCAACTGACCCAGCCCAGCCGAGGTTCGAACCTGCGACCCAGCGACGTTCTTGCTGTGAGGCAACAGCACTACCTACTGCGCCACTGGGTTGCCCTAAATCTATTCTATGGATCAAAATTAATATTATCTGTTCAGATCCTGCAACGCCTACACGAGTTTGAGTTAATGCAGAGACACATAAAAAACATTATTGAGTATTCCAGTAACTCGCAGAAACATCCTCCATTTACATCATATCCCAAATAATTCAATATGTTGATGATCAGTTCACTAGTTTGAGAATATCACCCTCTGCAGGTCATCTTCTGTATTACAGCACATTAAACAGGCACTAGCACAGTGAAGATCACTGATTTTTAAAGAAATCAGATTTGGCAATATTATAATGACGTAACAGTTCACCTGATATGCTTGAGATGGCTTACGTAAATTAAAAGTCCTCTATATATATATTGAACAATTCAGAAGAGTAAGGTACGATTTAATGGTGGCCCATTGTAGTTCAATTAAAATAAACAAAAACTGAAATAAATATATCTGTTTCAATATTGTAGATTTTCAGAGTCCAAAATTATTTCCACCTACTCTATTTAACAGCCTATTTATGTTTATTTAATGTTAAAGACAAAATAAAGGTTTCCATGCAGATTGCATATGCTTTCAATTTCAATTAAAAGTCTTTTTAGCTGTAATCAGAAATATTCTCTATAAATATCAATAATTTGTTTCATATAATATAAAACTGAATATTACAGTATGTTCACTTTTAAGTTTATATATATATATATATATATATACGATATAAACTGGGTCTCACACCATGACTCAACTGCATTAAACTCCATTGTCTTGCATCATGTCTTTAAAATATGGAAAGTATGGACGGCGACCTTTCATTTCTTTTTTAACAACTAAATGCTGAAGTCTATTTAATTTAATTGCATTACATTATCGATGTGGTTAAAGGAAACTGATGAACTTGAAAATAATCTCATTAACCGTTCACCAGAAGTTAATCAGTGGCTGAAAAACATTGCTGTGCATATACTTCAGTCCATTAGTAGGCTATCATTTCCCTAGATTTTTTGTATTGTATCTCATTCTGGCTTTGTAAGCTACAAAACTGTACCAGCAGATGTCACCAGAATTGAGCGTTTCCAACACTTCAAAACAGTGAATCGTTTTTTCTAAGCAAATGATTCAATTGATTCGATGCTCTGAAAAGCTTCATTTCTCACATTAACTCACAGCAATATAAACAACAGTTTTATATTCTCTCTTCACGTCGTTGGTCTTGTGAAATAAAAACAACAAGTAGAAAAACCACACCGTGTTGCTGTGAAAAGCACTTACCGATAACCGTGAAGCGACCGTCGACTCTGACCGAATCCCACGCGATTCCTGAGGGAAAGTTCCGGTTGACGTCATTCTCAGGTTAAAGGTCATCATTTGTAGAATCATATTTGTAGCCATTTTTGTATTTATTTAACTAATAAATAGATGATTATTATTATTATTATTATTAGCCTACTCAAGACCGCTCCGGGTAGCAACATGGACCCTTTAGACAAGTGTAGGCCTACCTTATGAAAATGCACCGCCTGTTGGTTGTTATTCTATGGTCTTACAAAAGATCAGTGTTGGACTGCAACAACAGCAACTATATGTTTCGATTAATATGTATAACCTTTTCGATTATGAAAAAAATTGAATTGTTCCAGTTTTTACCTACTGTATAACCGTTGTCAGACATTCTTGCAAAACAGCATGTTTGTTGCACACACTACAAACACAAAACACAATTCACATAGTCAAAATACATACAATGTAGGCCTATAGGCAGTATATATCCTGGCGTTTTCATTTTGCATGGACCTTAAAGTAAGATATTTGAGAGATTGTCAGCAATTAAACAGATCTCACCAACCATTTGCTGTCACAGTAAACACTATAGTGATAAATGAGGGCTGATATCTGTTTTATTGCTGATATTCTTGCAAATATTATTGTATTTTACAGAAAATAAAAACATTTATAGAGGATTGGAGAAACCTGAGGGTGAGTAAACGAGGACATTGTTGATTAAACAAAATTATTTGATGAATGATTGTGGTTTTTGTTGCAGCACAGATGTACTTATGTTGGAAATTAAAAACCTTGTCATAAAAAAAGATTAATCTTTTGCTAAAATAGACGAAATGCCCAAAATCATCATTAAAATCCCAAGCAAAGTGCTCAAAACTGGCCACTGCGAAGGGCCCTTTGGTGGATGCTACAGGCACCCATGATCCTTTGTACAGGGAAGTGTTTTTGTTTTTGCAATGTGTATAACAATGAGCATACAAGGGCAATAAATAATAAAATGAAAGAAAATATATGAAGAGTAGATAGACGTGACAAATCCATTTGCAAATTTGTGCAAATCAAAACAAATTACTCAAAAAAAAACAACAAGTTTAAGTCTGTAAAATAGTGTACAGTTTCATTTTATTGTTTCTTCTGATGTATAAAGGCTGCAACTCATTTCTATCTTAAATTGAGTCAAACGCAGGGAAGCTGTTTGGTGTCACAGAATGAAAACTGGAGTTTGACTCTACAGATAAATGCAAGTACAGTTTTTATAGGCAAATGTAATAATTATGAATAAAGTTATAAATAAAAACAAAGAGTAACAAATAAAATAATTTAGGTAAAATCAAACAAAAAAAATGTTAAGACAATTCTGAACTTCTAAAAGAGCAGACACAAAATGAAATGTGTGAAGAGAGAAAAATCAAGGTTCATTAATCGTGTCTGACCTTATTCATAGTTTTACATGACACTGTGACCCTGCCAATGCCGTGGCTCATGTCCATAGTAGAGGGATTAACAGTACAATATAATGACTTATTATATATATATATATAATGACTCATTCAAAACTATTCAAACAAGCATAAAGGTTTCAGTATAAACACACACTCTGGCATCTGTACAAACAATTACACTCACAAAAGTTGCATTATTTTATAAATGTCAGTGGAGTGATCAAAACCTGCCTTTACTGAGTACATTAGGCATGAGTTTATGTGAGGATAAGGAGTGATGGATTCATCTCTGCAATCATGGCCGTCTGTATGATGAAGATGAAGATGATGACGTTAAGGTTTTTCAGGAGTTTGTATCTGGATGTCTGTGACTGTTTTGTTTATTGATCTTTTTGTTTTTTTTTCTTCTTGATGTGATGGTCTTAGATATCACACTAGAATGACCCTTTGGACTCTGGTCAGGATCGTCTTTCACTAAAAATCACAAGCAGATCTTATATTTTTTTATGCTTTCATGTTCTCAATAATACGTCAATGCACCAAAGTAATTATCATAAATCAAGCAAGGTCAGGCTGAATGCGTTGCATTATTAACGAAAGCTGAAGACAACCAGAAAACAAAATGTTTAAACACTTACAGGTTGGTTTTAATATCTCCATACTGTGACATCTAACAAGTCTGACTGTGTGTCTCTCCTGAGCCGCTTGATTATGTTGTATTTCCGGCCTCCAGTTCTGCTCTTGTTCTGCTTGTCTGGGGTTTATGACAGTGATGCAGTTTTCTAGATGAATCATGTCATTTCTACAGCACCTTTATCTGTTAAATCACACAGATGACATAAACAGGTAAAAACAATAGTTCAAGAGCAACTTTAGTTAAAAACCTCCACGACAAGACAGATACAGAGATAAAGCAGAACATGAATACAATACACAGAAAACGAATGCAATGCAAGTTTGAATGAAAGTGTTTGATTAATTTAGTCTTCTCAGATGAATGACTGATGAAAAGGGAAATATGATTAACCCTCAGTATCAGCCTATCCAGTGTCTTTCATTGCTATAAAGATGATGAGGAAAGGAAAAAACACAGAATAATCAGAAATATGAGCCCTGGTAGATGCTGAACTGGAGGGTTTACACTTTAAAGTGCAATTTTAGCTGTGTTATTTATGTCCCCTTCAATAATTGTTCTTGAAAAATGTTATGTTTATTATCCCCAACTGTTACGCCTCTGCTTCGATTTAGTTATTGAAACATACTTGTGTGGGTCTTGTAAATTTGCTTGGTACCTTTTCAAAAGATTCAATTCATCTTTATGTGTATAGCGCTTATACAATGTAGATTGTGTCAAAGCAGCTTCACATGGAAGATTATAGTGAATGTAAACAGTGTCAGTTCAGTTTTCAGAGATTAAGTTCAGTTCAGTTTAGCTCAGTTCAGTGTGGGTTAATAATCACTACTGAGAGTCCAAACACTGCAGAGCAAATCCATCGATGCGCAGCTCTACAGATCCCGAACCATGCAAGCCAGTGGAGACAGCGGCGAGAAAAAAACTTCACCAATTGGCGAAAGCGAAGAATTAAAAAACCTCGAGAGAAACCAGGCTCAGTTGAGCACGACCATTTCCCCTATGGCCAAACGAGATACACTTTTGTAGCTAACAGGTCCATATTTTGCACCTTAAAAGTAATAATATCTAAAAAATATAAATGTGCATTAATTCATTCATTTTCTTGTCGGCTTCATCCCTTGCGGGGTCGCCACAGCGGAATGAACCGCCAACTTATCCAGCACGATTTTACGCAGCGGATGCCCTTCCAGCCGCAACCCATCTCTGGGAACTTCCACACACACATTCACACTCATACACTACGGACAATTTAGCCTACCCAATTCACCTGTACTGCATGTGTTTGGACTGTGGGGGAAACCGGAGCACCCGGAGGAAACCCACGCGAACCCAGGGAGAACATGCAAACTCCACACAGAAACGCCAACTGACCCAGCCCAGCCGAGGTTCGAACCTGCGACCCAGCGACATTCTTGCTGTGAGGCAACAGCACTACCTACTGCGCCACTGCGTTGCCCGTGCATTAATTCATGTGTCACAAATTTAGAGGTGCAAAAGTATACCTTAAGAGCTACAAACATTTACCTTCATGATACACAATGTGCACATGTATGTTACTGGAGTAACAGAGTCTTTGGATAAATTCGACATGCTTTTTTTGTACATGATAAAATTGTATATAATGTTACACTATATTTTCATTCATTCATTTCTTTTCAGCTTAGTCCCTTTATTAAACAGGGGTCACTACAGCGGAATGAACCGCCAACTTATCCAGCATATGTTTTACGCAGCGGATGCCCTTCCAGCTGCAACCCATGACTGGGAAACATCCATACACTCTCAGAAATAAAGGTACAGGAGCTGTCACTGCAGCAGTACCTTTTTAAAAGATACATATTTGTACTCAAATAGTCCACAGTGGTACCTAAAAGGTGCATATTAGTACCCAAATGTACGCAAATAGTACCTTTGAGGTACCATTATGGGCCCTTGAGGTACAAATATGTAACTTTTGAAAAGGTACTGCCCCAGTGACAGCTCCTGTACCTTTATTTCTGAGAGTGTACACACTCATTCACACACGCACACACACACATACACTATGGCCAATTTAGCTTACCCAATTCCCCTATACCACATGGTTTTGGACTGTGGGGGAAACCGGAGCACCCAGAGGAAACCCACGCCAACACAGGGAAAACATGCAAACTCCACACAGAAACACCAACTGACCCAGCCGGGGTTCGAACCAGCGACCTTCTTGCTGTGAGGCGATTGTGATACCCACTGCGCCACCGTGCTGCCCCACTATATATATATATATATATATATATATATATATTATACAACCGTTCTGATAACTGTTTGATATTCAAATATTCAAATAGCTCTAAAGTGACGTTGGTGAATTAGTACCGGCTTCTGCTGTTCTGACATCAGCTGCGGATGTGAATGAACAGTGGAAGAAAGTAGTTCCTCTTACAAAAGTATTTACAATATATTTTCCCATAACATTTGCTGATAAGATTTGCTCTCCAAACTATGACAGCACATTCAGCACGCAGCTGAAGGATCCGCCACGAAATACTTCATAACTGTACTTATACAGTGTATGAGTACTCTACTCCATTTATTTTTCTGACAACTTTTTACTTTTTGCTCCTTTACATTTTTACACAAAAATCTGTGTTTTCTACTCCTTACAGTAAAAAAAAACAACTTTTTTTTGCTTGTTCAAACTACTTAATTAAAATGAGCTGAAACAACACAATTCTTGAGATTTCATTGGGACAACTTAATGTTTTTATGTTCAATCCACATAAATTTGTTAAAAGTGTTAAGTTAACTTAATGAATTTGTGTTGGGACAACATGAATGAATTGTGTGGAACTCTGCATTTATTACAGTGTACAGTTTTCAATCTGGCTCGTTACTTTCATTTTAATGTGTTTTGTGGCGTGATCTAGCCTACATTATTTCTGTTCATTGCACAATTTGAACAGCTTTTTGATTTCATTCATTCATTCATTTTCTTTATGGCTTAGTCCCTTTATTAATCTGGGGTCCCCACAGCGGAATGAACCGCCAACTTATCCAGCACATGTTTTACGCAGCGGATGCCCTTCCAGCCGCAACCCATCTCTGGGAAACCTTTTTGATTTAATCAATTTATTTTTGTCCTTTCAGGCCTGTGCACAGCTTTTTCAACCTCTGATTCCATCGCAGGGTTATTCATTTATCTGTTTTCTGCTTTATAAGTAGGCCTATAAATGACAGGAGTGCCGGTTGTGACATAAATAACAGTTGTCGCTTTTGTCCTGCTGCCTTATTATACTTTGGTATGTTCCAACTGTCTTCTGGGAATGTGTTTTAGACATACAGGTTAACCGTTTTTCACTTCTACCAATGAATTTAATTGAAATAATTAAATTGTATTGTCTGATTACTTTTGAAACATACTAAAACTTAAAATAAAAAAAATATTGAAATTTTTTTGCAAAGATAAAAGATAAACTATATCTATATATCTGCAATTACATAATAAAATACATAATAATACAGAGCTATAGTCATGAATCTTTACATTATTGCATTTTTATTATAGAAATCTTCCTGATTGCTAAAACACAATTTCTGAAAGTTTGCTCCATTTTCTTAAACCATTAAACACAAAACCTCATCTTCAAGCCCTGTTTACAAAACCTTTTGCCTCAAAACAGTTTTACCGGTGTTCAAAATCAAGCACTGCTCTCAATTAATGATCAAAATATTATACACTATCAAGCAGTCAGTAAACATTCATTTCATTTCATTTTCCTTCAGTTTAGTCCCTTATTTATCAGGGGTCGCCACAGCAGAATGAACTGCCAACTTATTCAACATATGTTTTACGCAGCAGATGCCCTTCCAGCTGCGACCCAGTACTGGGAAACACCCATACACACTCATTCACACACACACTCATACACTACGGCCAACTTAGTTGATCAATTCCCCTATAGCGCATGTGTTTGGACTGTGGGGGAAACCGGAGCACCCGGAGGAAACCCACGCCAACACGGGGAGAACATGCAAACTCCACACAGAAACACCAACTGACCCAGCTGGGACTCGAACCATGTTTGCTGAAAAGTCTAAATAAGATCTGCACATTGTGTTTTACCATGTGAAATGGTTTAAGGTATTGACAACAGACTGCACAATTAGCTAAAGGAGGTCAGGCAACTGAGGACTTTGTTTAGCCTATGGGTTTTAGTGTTTTAGCAATTGAGAAAAACTGTAAGCCAGAAAAGTCTTGACAGGGTACCCTTTAAGTCACTCTAGACATTAAGTCTAATAATTAAGTATAATAGTGTATGCTTGTATTATACTTATATTATACCTATAACAAGTATAATAGTGTAATAATGTAATTATGAGACATAAATAATCGCTGCTGTATTATGGTCTATTAATAATAAGTAGTTGTACAAATAGTGAATAATAATAGTTTGAATTACCTGTTGAAGAACAGAAGTGTAAATATCCAGGGTAACGCTCTCTGCTGCGGTGATCTAGTTGTTTTCTGAAGAGTGATCTAAGGAAGCGGTGTGTGTGTGTGCTTGCTTTTATACAAAGGTCCCCCCGCCCACTACATTCTTTCACACGCTTGTAACTGCAACCTCATAGCTCTTTGTTCCTTTATACTGTGCTAATAATATAATAAAATATAATATAATATAAATATAATATAATATAATTAATACAGTATAATATATGATATAATACAATATAATTAATATAATATAATATAATTAATATAATATAATATAATTAATATAATATAATATAATATAATT
Organism: Danio kyathit; assembly: GCA_903798195.1. Classification (NCBI taxonomy): domain Eukaryota; kingdom Metazoa; phylum Chordata; class Actinopteri; order Cypriniformes; family Danionidae; genus Danio; species Danio kyathit. The sequence continues at coordinate 1,783,217 of LR812539.1, forward strand.
AATATAATAAAATTAAATATAATATAATATAATATAATATAATTAATATAATATAATATAATAAAAGGGCAGCGCAGTGGCGCAGTAGGTAGTGCTGTTGCCTCACAGCAAGAACGTCGCTGGGTCGCAGGTTCGAACCTCGGCTGGGCTGGGTCAGTTGGCGTTTCTGTGTGGAGTTTGCATGTTCTCCCTGCGTTCGCGTGGGTTTCCTCCGGGTGCTCCGGTTTCCCCCACAGTCCAAAGACATGCAGTACAGGTGAATTGGGTAAGCTAAATTGTCCGTAGTGTATGAGTGTGAATGTGTGTGTGGAAGTTCCCAAAGATGGGTTGCGGCTGGAAGGGCATCCGCTGCGTAAAATCATGCTGGATAAGTTGGCGGTTCATTCCGCTGTGGCGACCCCGCAAGGGACAAAGCCGACAAGAAAATGAATGAATGAATGAATGAATAATATAATAAAATAATAATAATAATACATTTTATTTATAATGCGCTTTTCTCAGACCCAAAGCGCTACAAGGCAAACAAAGCAGAACAGTAAAAACAGTAAAAAGACCACAATAAAACAATAAAATATGAACAATTCAATACAACTGAATGATTAAATTAACAAAAATAATTAATCTAAGAGGGCAACCCAGTGGCGCAGTAGGTAGTGCTGTTGCCTCACAGCAAGAACGTCGCTGGGTCGCTGGTTCGAGCCTCGGCTGGGTCAGTTGACGTTTCTGTGTGGAGTTTGCATGTTCTCCCTGCGTTCGCGTGGGTTTCCTCCGGGTGCTCCGGTTTCCCCCACAGTCCAAAGACATGCGGTACAGGTGAATTGGGTAAGCTAAATTGTCTGTAGTGTATGAGTGTGAATGTGTGTGTGGAAGTTCCCAGAGATGGGTTGCAGCTGGAAGGGCATCCGCTGCGTAAAATCGTGCTGTTGGCGGTTTATTCCGCTGTGGCGACCCCGCAAGGGACAAAGCCGACAAGAAAATGAATGAATGAATGAATTAATCTAAGTTAAAAGCAATGGTAAAAAGGTGAGTCTTGAGAAGTTTCTTAAAACAGTCCAGAGAAGCGGCATTCCTGATGCTGATGGGTAGGCCATTCCATAGCTTAGGTGCACTGCACGAAAAAGCACGACCACCCATAGTCTTTAGTTTGCAGTGTGGCTGAAACAGCAAAAGTCCAGATGAAGAACGAAGACTGCGGGTGGGAGTGGCCAGAGTTATCAGGTCACAGATGTAGTCAGATGCTAGCCCATGCACTGCTTTATATGTTAAAATCAGAGTCTTAAAATCAACACGTGACTGAACAGGAAGCCAGTGAAGTTGCTAAAGTACAGGAGTGATATGGTGGAGCGAGGAAGTGTGAGTCAAAACCCGTGCAGCAGAGTTTTGAATGTACTGTAAACGTCTCAGACCGCTTGCTGGTAGGCCCCCCGAAGAGTGAGTTACAGAAGTCAAGACGTGATGTGATAAAGGCATGGATAAGCCTTTCCGCATCAGGCCGTGATAGAAAAGGTCTAATCCGCGCAATGTTAAGTAGGTGAAAGAAGGCTATTTTAGTCAAGTGTTTGAAGTGTGAGTTAAAACGAAGCTGTGCATCAAAAAGCACCCCAAGGTTGCGCACCTGGGTAGAGGGAGACACTTGAAGATCATCAACAGAGAGTTTAAAATCATTACACTTGTTAACATTGGTAGGAGTGCCAATTAGTAGAACCTCCGTTTTAGAACTGTTCAATTTAAGGAAATTGTGATTCATCCAGGCTTTAACTTCCAGCAAACAGGCAGATAAGACTGACATGGCGGAGGTGAGATCAGGGCGAGCACTGATGTAAACCTGTGTGTCATCAGCATAGCAGTGATACCCCAGGCCAAATTTATGCATGATCTGTCCAAGAGGCAACATGTAGATACTAAATAGGAGTGGGCCAAGGACAGATCCTTGGGGGACACCCTGGCGCAGTGGGACAGTCTGAGATCTATGACCACCCAAACTGACAAACTGTGAGCGGTCAGTGAGATAAGACACAAACCAGTTAAACAGCGTACCAGATATACCAATCCACTTACTGAGTCTGTCCAGCAGTATCTTGTGACAGATGGTATCAAAAGCTGCAGTCAGATCTAACAGGACTAAAATGCCACAAGCCCCAGAGTCCGCAGTTAAAAGAAGGTCATTTACTACTCTAACTAGAGCAGTTTCAGTACTGTGACCCGATCTAAAACCTGACTGAAATTTCTCAACTAAACTATTTGTTTGGAGATGGTTTTGTAGTTGGCACACCACCACACGCTCAAGGACTTTAGCCAAGAATGGTAGATTTGAGATCGGCCGATAATTAGACATGAGCAAAATGTCACTGCCAGGTTTTTTGAGAACTGGAGCTACAGCGGCCATCTTCAGAACAGGTGAAACAAACCCACTACTGAGGGAGGCATTAACAATGGCAGTGATGTGGGGCTCAAAAACAGACACAGAGTGCTTCAAGACAGTCGTAGGAAATGGATCGAGTATACAGGTGGTAGAGTTCATTGACAGTACAAGATGTGTAATAAAATCACAGTCAACTATGTTAAAAGTTGAGAAACCAGAGACAGGAAGAACAGGGAGAAACAGCTCAACAGGGACAGAAGTATGATTACAGGAAATAGAGTTAAATATGTCAGTAATTTTATCTGTAAAGAATTTAGGAAACTCATTGCATCGTTCAATAGTCGGGGGATCTGAGTTACAAGAGGGTTTGATCAGATTGTTGACTGTACAAAATAGAACTCTGGAATTAGAACCATTACTACATATAGTTCTTGAATAAAATTCCCTCTTTGCGGCTGTAAGAGCATTGCGATAGTCATTTTGGTGCTGATCAAACAAAAGTCTATGCACCAGGAGACCAGATTTAATGTACTTCCGCTCCAATTGCCTCCCAACAGCTTTCATTTTACGAAGATTGTGTATATACCATGGAGATGATCTTTTAAATGTAACAACACAACTTCTCATGGGAGCAATGTCATCCAATACACTGTGGGGACTCGGTGCAGACACCAATAACTGAGTCGACACCTGTGATCAGAATCACCTTGATCGAGAGCCATTTTTTGTCTCTGACCAAAAATCAGAAGGTCAGGCCACATTTTTGCAGTAGAGCAGGAAGCGGATGCCTTGAGGCTATCGGACTCGTGAAGTGTCATCGGACCCACTATCCTGACCAAGTTAACTCAAGACGAACGGGTAACTGATCACGAGAACACAATTTTCTTAACAAAGAGCTCGTGTTTGACCTCAGGAAATGGGGTTTTCCAGCCCCCATGCAAGACAGAAAATTGACTGACTTTGCTCCAAAACAGAGAATCAAAGTTCTCTCTGAAATTTAAAACTATCACCAAACATTAAAGTTCATCAGATCATCCTCAAAACGATGATAGCGGACTTTTAATGAAATGTAATGTTATTGCTCTTGTATAACACCCGAATCCTGTATATGTTAAGAATGCATTAATCATGGATAACCATTATGCTTTGAGTTATCACAAACGTACCATTACGTGTATGTTATTTGAGATGAATGAGTGAAATCCTTTCCCTTTCTTTCATTCCTTTTAATTATAGATATGTAAAATGTATCGTTCATATTATAAATGTATGTTAATGCTATTTGTCTGAGCACCATGGCTCATGTGAGTGAGTCACGCCAAGTGCATGTGACGACATGGGATTGTCACGCAGATCCACGTACAATGCCTTTTTGATCCAGCTCTACGAGGGGCCGGAAACATTGGTGATAAAACCCACAACCACAATCATTCTCTAGGCGAGGCGAGAGCAGAACGGCAGAAAGGCAGCGAAGCAGCAGCAGCTGTTGTGAGTTGAGGACAACTCTTCTCCGGGTCCAGTCCAGCTGGACTTGGACATTAAGATGGGTTGAGACCAGCCTCAAACTTCCCCATCTCCCGTTTACTCTTCTTTCTTTTCGTCGAGAGTCTAGTTAAGTTGCGTCGCGAAACCCGTCAACAGTTTGGCCGTCTCCAACTACTGGACTTCACTTCACTTCAGCCTCAGAGACGTCACTTCAACGACCAGCCAAACCCCAGCGAACTTATGTGGGAATCCCGCTCCACGGAGGGATTTCACCACATCACTAAGGAACGCAAGTACATCTCCAGATCCATTGCTGAACTGGTGTATGATCTGCTAATCATGTTAAATGATAGATAACCCTGTCTAAGACACAGTAAAGGTTGAATTGATTATTTGGTTCGCTTGGTTAGGTTTTACACCTTGAGGTTTTACATCACATCTCTCCTAAACTCTTCTTTCCTTCTATTCCTTGTCTGCAACCAGTATGAATGCATGTGTGTATGTGTGTTTTTGTTAGTTTGTAGTCAATAAAGTCTCTTTTGTATTGAAAGGAAAGTGACCTGTGTATACTTTTAAGCTAATGCCTTATACCTAGATCTTGATACCCTGCTTAAATATTAAAGTGTTTTACTTTAGTTCGAATAGTAATATTCATTTTTGAGTCAACAGCCCTGTCTGTTCAAACGAGCGCTGGACGAGTCGTTTGTTCAGTTCAAGAGAGTCGATTCTTTTGGAGCCGCTTTAAATTCTGTTATATTCCCTTTGAGCTAATTTAAAGTTAACGCACTACATAATTGTGTATTACGTGTGCGAGGCCCTACAACACGCTTGAAAACAAGATTGTACTGGTCGACCGATGAAATAACAGACAATTCACCAGTTATTTGCCTGAGTTGATCATGGTCGATTTTTTCAAGTTGCCTAAAGAAAATAGTGCGTTCTCTAGCAATCTGTGCGGCGGGTAGAGTGAGATTGAAAGTGAGGAGTTTATGGTGTTACTTTCCTACAAAAAAACACCTAGGGGTAAATCAAAATAAATAGGAACGAACAAATGAAGAAAGAGGGGAGAGAACTGCCTCCAGACCCAGAATCATAAAACACCACATTCTTAAATCAACTTTCTGATTACCATCAGGCAATCATGGGTTTATTTTGCGTAGCATAAGAAAATAATATGCATCTTAAAGATTGAAGAACAGAATACAAAACAAAAATAATACCTCAGGATATGGGGGTCAAAAATAACAAACAAAACAATCCAATAACTAATTTAAAGACAAACTAACTTACCTAACAAAATAAACATTCCACAAAAGAAAAATACAAGTTGCTTCCCTTTCTCCCTGCCTACCCACCAAAACAGGAGAAAAAGGTTTTAAAACAAAAAAAAAAAAAGACATCCCATACCTTACTAATACCGTCATAAATGAATTCACATTATAACTCAAAAAAAAGAAAGCACACGAGGCACAAGCCCATGGTCTGGGACTGGAGCAGCTCAAGTGACGTGTTGTCTCCCCTCTCTCTTGGCTTCTGGTCGGCTGCAGCCAGTATATATAGTTCAGAAATTAGCTCCCAGATGAGAATCAGGTGGCAGCAATCTGCAAACAAAAGATATCAGGAAACAGAAGATACTGCAATATAGAAACCCAAAATAAACATCACGGGATGTAACAATGGTCACTAATCGAAACTTCAGCCCCTGCGAGTGAATTAATAATCACTCCCTAGGAACAAACCAAGTCCAGTATGTGACCATGTTTGTGCGTCAGAAAATTAACATGCTGAATAAAGTTAAAAAAGACTAAAATGTCCATAAAACATGAAGCATGGACACAGTCCATATTATCAACATGAAAATTCAAGTCACCAAATATAATATAATAAAGACTGATAAGATATGGTTACAAAGTTTTGGTGATAGTGTGATTCTGCCAAGTAGGATGGAATCCTGGATTAACATCTATGTGGATTCTGGAACACAATTCCTGTTTAAAAATATAATCCCTAACCCTCACAGTTAAAAATGAAACACTTCTCACTACAAAAGGGCTCTTATTTTATAATTTCACAACAAATGGCCATGGGAAGTGTTTAGTTGACACGGTGGTAATGTCTACTATCAATCTGAGGTAAAACTGGCCTGTGATATCTAATATTTTTATTTAAATCAGTTGATGAGATCAAGCAAAACAGCGTTTTAAGGTTTGACTCTTATTTTGTAATTTCACATCAGATGGCCATGAATAAGGTTTAGTTAGGACCGTGGTAATGTCTACTATCAATCTGAGGTAAAACTGGCCTGCGATGTCTAATATTTTTGTTTTAATCGATGAGCTTATGGACATCAAAAAATTTGAAGGGCTCTTATTTTATAATTTCACATCAAATGGCCATAAAAAATGTTTAGTTGATACCGTGGTAATGTCCACTATCAATCTGATGTTCAAATGGCCTGTGATATCTAATAGTGTTATTTTAAGAATTTTTGTTAATTCAGGAACAAAGCAGTGCTTTGTGGAAGACTGAAAGGGCTCTTATTTTATCAAATGGCCATTGACACTGTGGGAAGGTGTACAATCAATCTAAGGTGTAGCTGGGTTGTGAAATCAAGTTTTATTATCATACATTTTTGAATACAGGGACAAAGTAGTGCTGTCTGTGAGATTTGAAGGGCTTTTAATTTGTAAATACAGATAAACCAGGCTGTGTCCGAAACCGCCTACTACTCAGTAAGTACTGCATTTGAATTTAAACGAACTACTCGGCTGTTAGAAAAGTACGTTCTATACAGTATGAATGGGAGAAGTATGAATGGAATTCGAATGTACTACATCCACCGTTTTGTCATGGTCACGTGACCTACCTAATACATTTCTTTCTGATTTATACATCTACATGTATTACATCTGATTTAGGTTCACAACTTGCATCCTACAACATCCGGAGTAATGTGTCCAGAGTAAGAGCAAGTGTGAGGGATACACTGTCCATCGCACGGCTGAGGGTCCACACAGAGTGTCTCATTCGCAGCATGAAGCAACACAAGCTGGACGATCATCATCTCTTTCTATTACAGCGAGCATCAATTAGATTTATACAATGGCTTGCCTCCTGCCCATTAATAAAGGCTTGAGCTAAAGATTAAAGAGTAGATGATGAACCTAAATTTATTCATGTAAAAAAAACTTTTATAAACACAAACTGTACATAATTTATATGTTGTTGCTCTGCAGGAATATAAAGTTGTCACTATAATAAACATTCATTTTCAACATAATCATTTAAACATATATTACAGAACAATATAAATAACTTTAGATACTTGCACTGCATGTGTAAATAAGCAGGGGTTTTTGTGCATAGAGAATTATGCAGTGCTTACCTCCATCAAATGTACCACCTCTGTCTTTTGACAAAAAATCAGGCAGGCAACTACCATCAGACTCCAAGTGATGCTCACGCACTGGTTGTATTTAATTACATTTAATGTTAGCCTTTTTAAAATATATACCCCCGGTTTCACAAACAAGGTTTAAGGCTAGTCATGGATTAAATTGCATGTTTGAGCTGTTTCAACTGAAAATAACTTGCAGTGAGATGTCTTAAAACATGTCAGTGATATTTTTTTGTCTCCAGGTGCACACCAGTAATGTATTTTTCTAAGGTTGTTTTTATAAATGTGGCTTAAATAGCCTAATTTAACTGAGGTCTAGTCCTGGCTTAAGCTAAGCCCTGTTTGTGAAACTGGGCCATAATGTTTTTAATATAAGATTACAAGAATAATGCAAATTGCATTTGTTTCCAGTCACAAAAATGTAATGAATGGGACACCACCTCCAACTTATTTTGAACAAGGAAAAACCCTGAAATATGTAAATATAAGTAACTAGACATTTGCACAGCAGTAATGTAAAAACATAACTTTAGACATTTGCACTGGAGTATAAATAATTTGACAAAATGTTAAACATTTCCCTTAGAGCGATGTGTAAAAATACAACATTAAACAATTGTTAAACAAGTTGTGTGAGTGTGTTTGTTTAAATCTGTAGTCATTTTGGCAGGTAAACGTAAAAAAAAAATGCAAAAGAAAGAAATGGTCATCTTCTTCTGAAACATTTTGATGTCTTTGTAGATGAGTTGGATCATCATGTCATCCTGAGAATAAATAACCTCCCACTCAAACTATGCAGCTTCTCTGACTTCAACATCGACCTGAAACACTGTGAGAAACGAACACGGTTAGTGTTTAATTGCTCTATATATATATATATATATATATATATATATATATATATCAGTAGTGTGGGAGGCGGTATGTGTTGGCGAACTGTAGCGCGGGGAGGTTGCGCGCGACCGGAAGAGCACGCGCACATGCACCAGGTTTCAGCCCGGACTGAACCAAAATGCTGAGGAGCGGGGTGTGAGAGGTTTGGGGAGATGGGGGCGCGCGGGGAGGTGGCGCGCGACCGGAAGAGCACGCGCACATGCGCCAGGCTTCAGCCCCGACTGTACCAAAATGCTGAGGAAGGGGGGGGGGGGGGGGGGGGGGGGGGGAGACAGAACAATACAGGAAACGGGTCTGAAATACGGAAGACTCCCGGGAAAAACGGGAGTGTTGGCAGGTATGGTATTACCACTTCTGAGGGTCAATAATTGCGTATACCCTCGATATACTTGTTTTTCTGATTAAACTTCCATAATTTATGTGTATTCATGTCCCCTTTAACTGCATACCAAAGTTTTTTTTAACTCACATCTTAATTTGTTGCATTTTTGTTGCAACTGGTGCATATAACTTGCGCTATTCCCCGCCCCTGATGACCGCAGCAACTGAGAAAATTTCGTGAGAGTTTCAAAGACCACGACAAGTCAACTGAATGATGTCTCGCTGAAATGTTCAGGTAAATTTATGAAACAGCATGGGTGTCGCTTTAGCCCTCCTATATTTCTATTTAGCACCCTTAAAGGTTTTGTGATTAGCTCATGAACTGTAATGATCACCTCAGTGCTCTTTAATTTTGATATGAAAACGGTGGCAGACTTCCGCCGTTCCTTTTTCAGCTCGTTTTCATTTAATCAGCAAACAACATCTGTTCAGGGCGAGAGAAATCCTAAAATCGCCCCTGTAAAACAGAATTTCACATTTATTAATCGTGCCTACCGCTACAGGGAACGACACTATATATAAAAAAACACTAAAAACGATAAAGACTACTCATAAATCATGTAACAATATGCGATTTAAAAGGGTAACTACTAGTATATAATAGCGACAACAGAAGACAGACTCCTAATAGTTTGGTTTAAAACAAGCATGCACGAATGTGACAATCAAAAATAATGGCTGATTGATGTTTAAAGGAACCTATTAAATGTAAAGTAATAAGCCAGTAAAGAAGGCAAGTTAAAAAGCTCTTTCCATGTCAACTCAATTGTTGTAACTATCTTGATTGACTGTTTTCTAATATTAAAATGATTAAACAAGCTACATACTGTATAAATACAGCCAATCTCCGAATCTGCTGGGGGGGGGGGGGGGGGGGGGGGGGGGGGGGGTTGGGGGGGTGGAGCACTATTAGCTAAACATAAATCATTAATAGGATTAGACTATTAGCATCTCCCTTTAAAACCAACAAATTTGTTTGAATTTTTTTCTTTTTAAATGGATAGTTTACCCAAAAAATGAAAATTGTCATCATTTACTCAACCTTTACTTGTTCCAAACCGGTTTGTCTTTTTTTCCTTCTGTTGAACACAAAAGAAGATATTTTGAAGAAAGCTGGAAACCTGTAACCATTGACTTACATTGACATAGTATTTGTTTTTTCTTTTGTGGAAGTTAATGGTTACAGGTAACTGATGTAAAAATAATAATATATTTATATATATATAGAGAGAGAGAGAGAGAGAGAGAGAGAGAGAGAGAAAAAAATGAATCAAAGAAGCATTGACTTTCATCGTTTCTTTGCCTACTTTCATTTAAAATTTGGGTCGGGTGTAATAGTACATCACATTTTTTTAGGACTACACCACTGTGAGATATATATATATATATATAGCTGGGCAACCCAGTGGCGCAGTAGGTAGTGCTGTTGCCTCACAGCAAGAACGTCGCTGGGTCGCAGGTTCGAACCTCGGCTGGGCTGGGTCAGTTGGCGTTTCTGTGTGGAGTTTGCATGTTCTCCCTGGGTTCGCGTGGGTTTCCTCCGGGTGCTCCGGTTTCCCCCACAGTCCAAAGACATGCAGTACAGGTGAATTGGGTAAGCTAAATTGTCCATAGTGTATGAGTGTGAATGTGTGTGTGGAAGTTCCCAGAGATGGGTTGCGGCTGGAAGGGCATCCGCTGCGTAAAATCGTGCTGGATAAGTTGGCGGTTCATTCCGCTGTGGCGACCCCGCAAGGGACAAAGCCGACAAGAAAATGAATGAATGAATGAATGATATATATAGCTGTAACGTGGGGAGACGCTGAGAATAGACTTTCGGATCCAAATGCAGGTTTTAATAGGAAGTTCATTAAAGCAAAGGTCAATACAGGGGCAAACAGATGTATACAGGTAATCCAGAGTCGTAGTCAAAATCACAAGATCACAAGACAGGTGGCAGACAAGGATGAACAAACTTACTGGACAAGGGTAAAGAAAAAAAACCCACAGAAAAACTAACCAGGAGATACACGTTGTAAAGTTCATGGAAGAAGCAAGACTCGGCCCTGAATGAATGAATGTGAGGTGCATATATAGTCCATGTAATCAGTGTAAATGAGCAGCGGATGTGTCTGTGTGCAAGTGTCCAGATTCATGTCAGCTGTACCAGCGTTGATGAGCGCAGGGGTTTCTGGGAGTTGGAGTTCGCCCAGCGGTACTCTCCCATATAGGAAACCCCGCTGGCAATTGACATAAACTACAGGAAGTGATCGCCAGCGGAGACAATTCCACTGGCAATCACAACAATAGCATGATAATACTCACCCTCAAAATTATGGATGTAACTCAAAATGTAGAATTTGAACCTCTTCTCTTCTTTGCTGCTTGGTGTGACAGCTCTCTGTCTCATGATTAATTTAATGTCCTTAATGATAATCCGAAGAAACTCTTAGAAACAGCGAGTGTAATCTATCATCCTCACCTGCGCCATCCGCTTATCTGCAGCATGTGGGCTAACCACAAATGCAGAAAAGATCGTGCATAGAGTCAATTCCAGTTGTTTAGTTGGATTAATTTATTATTTGTTTCGTTATTATTCAATTTTGACTGACCGCAGTTGGAAACTGCAGAGGAACAAGAAACCATAGATGTATATGCTACATATAGCATACAGACCCTGAGCATGTGTCAATAGTGCCGCCATATTGGTCAGGGCTCCCAGGACAAATGTCATTCAGCAGCACTAGTCAAGACCGTGTGCCAATGTGAAGATGCTGGACTTTAGCGCTGTGTACGGGTGTAGTAATGAGCAAACAAAGAAAACAAAGCACAAAGGCAGAACATTTCATAGGTCAGATTTAGGTTTTTATACTTTTGTATGTTATAAACTTTTGTGCTCAACAAGTAACATTACTGATGATAATACAGTCTCTTACTGCACTGACCATAAGGCAAAGCAGCACCAACTCACACTAAATACTAGGCTTATGCTAGTTTTGTTGAATAAAATAATCGAACAATGCAAATAAACTATGACAAGATGCTGCGGTGCCAGAAACATGTATTACTGTCGGCTAAGTGACGTGACGGCTAGTTTTTAAGTAACTTATAAAGGTGTCTGATAACATAACAGTGCCTGCGCCTCAGTGTGCACACTGTCCACCTTAATTATTGAAGATTACAGATGTTGTATACCATTTAGATCAGAGAGATGGCTGAGCACATTGAGACGCAGGGATATCAATGGTTCACACGAGTCCTTCATAACAGATTAATTACACAAATTAATCGCTCCCTCCGTCGGAATGAGATGTGAAATCTGGAGAGGGGGGGTGTTTCAGGACACGGATTAGACCAAATTAAACAGGGAGGGAGATAATACATGCACACAAACACACACTCTGTCAGCAATGCCCATGCCATCACTTATCCATCGATGTGTATATCTGTGGCTCTGTATGGCCACAGTCCTCCACTGCACCTTGGTCCCACATTTATTTCAAAGGAGTGCTACCCTGTACTAAAATGGCGGCTCTATTGACGCATTCCTTCCAATAAAGAACAACTGTGTAGTGACATGTAATGTAAGTATGACAGGAAACCACCAGCCAAGCAAGAGGAAACAGTGGCTAGCAAAAGGAAACAGGGGCTAAGCAACAGGAAACAACAGCCAAGCAACGGGAAATCATACATGCACACACTCTTGAGAGAGAAAGGAGGCTCAGTTGGGCATGAGCATTTCTCCTCTGGCCAAACTTAGCCGCTTGTTTTTGTTTTATCTCCTCGTTTAGTGCTGCTGCTTTTCTGCATGTCTGTGGTTTTTGACAGTATGACAACATGAAGTTTTCTGGATGAATCATGCACAGCTAAACGTGTTTTCCAAACATTAACTGAATGTTGAAACCTGTTTAGCTGTGCCTTACTGAATGAGCACAGTGCTACAGCCCACAGATCACACTATTATGTTGTAAGCTGAGAATATATATGCTAGTCTATCATTCCAAGAGACATTCCAAGCATGGAATGTGTCCTCTTGGCATGCAGAGTTTATCACAGCTCCAATACACCTCTCTGCTATGCTTACAGTAACCATGTACCTTTCACCATTAACAATTAATCTGCTCGTGATCATCCTTCGTATAACTTTAATCAGAGTGACGTCGAAATTATTATTTTTTTAATTATTATTTTTTGTTTCAAGCTGAGCATACAATGTCAGAGTGAAACATCATGTGTTGTATAGTATTAAAAATTATATCCTATTATGACTGTGAAATATGTAAATTAGCCGGTACATTATTAAAATGTTTAATTATTCATTCATTCATTCATTCATTTTCTTGTCGGCTTAGTCCCTTTATTAGTCTGGGGTTGCCACAGCGGAATGAACCACCAACTTATCCAGCACATTTTTACACAGCGGATGCCCTTCCAGCTGCAAACCATCTCTGGGAAACACCCACACACTCATCCACACTCATACACTACGGACAATTTAGCTTACCCAATTCACCTGTACTGCATGTCTTTGGACTGTGGGGGAAACCGGAGCACCCGGAGGAAACCCACACGAACGCAGGGAGAACATGCAAACTCCACACAGAAATGCCAACTGACCCAGCCGAGGCTCGAACCAGCGACCCAGCAACCTTCTTGCTGTGAGGCGACAGCACTACCTACTGCACCACTGTGTCGCCAATGTTTAATTAATAAAGTTTTATATATTTAATACATGGAAAAAAATTACTTAAGTATAGGCTAGCATTTAGGTTTTTGAAGAAGTGTGCTTTGCTTTTGTTTTCCTGATTTACAAAAATATATGTATTTTAAATTTACAGTTTGTTAACAACAAACAATACTTGATATAGCTGTCTTGAAACTTGATTTTTTTGCACAGTATAAAATAAATTTTTTTAAAACAGGCTCCTTTTACAAGTCCCTTTAGAGTTAAACAGTTGTGTTTTACCACAGCTTAATATACTCAGCCAATCTCCGGCTCTGCTGGGGGTGCTATTAGCTAAGCATAAATTATTGAATAGGATTAGACTATTAGCATCTCGCCTTAAAATAAGCAAATTTCTTTAAATATTTTTTGGATAGTTCACCCAAAACATGAAAATTGTAATCATTTACTCAACCTTTACTAGCTACAAACCTGTTTGTCTTTTTTATTCTGTTGAACACAGAAGAAGATATTTTGAAGAAAGCTGGGTTGGGTTGGGTATAGGTAATAGAACACCACCTTTTTTTTAGGACTACACTACTGAGTCAGCATGCCTTACGGCCTTTGGAATATGCTGTCAATGAATGTTTGTTGACAGGTGTTACAATAGGTAATGTAAGAGCCATTAATAATAATGTCATAATTAGTTAAAAAGGTTAAAAACATGGTGAAAATAGATATTGAAATATATTAAGAATGCAAAGTGATTGTATTATCTAAAATGCAGAATTTAATAATTAATATCATTTAAAAACTTTTACTTTGGTATTTTTGGCTTCCGACAGTAATACGTAATAAGGTAAGTAATAAGGCAGATTTCAGTTATGGATGTTGGAAGCAACACAGTTTTTTGACTGAGCTATATCGAGTCTATTGTAACTTTGTATTTTTGTTTGCTTTTCTTCAGTAAACATTTTTAAATGAAGATTCGGTCTTACTCGCGTTTTTTCAAATACTGGTTTTGGAATTGAAGGCTGCAAAAGGTGCTACAGAAAGATGTGCACGGAAGGTGTGCCACTACAGAAAACATATCAGAGACTCCATACCAGAGACTTATGGCATTTGGAATATGCTGTCAATGAATGTTTGTTGACAGGTGCTACAATAGAAACATACCAGAAACTCAATAACATGTTTAAACAGCTCAGTATGTAACAGGTCTCAGATTCCAAGGGAATTATGTTATGGCACCTTTTCTCAAAATTTGCAGCAGTAATGGGATGTTCATTCATTTTCTTTTCGGCTTAGTCACTTAGTCACATGGGACTGAATTATACCCTACAACATCTACAACATACGCACTTGTACACAGCACCTTATAACAAGATACAATGCAATACTTTCTCCATTCGCATTGGTACACAGCACCTTATAACCTGTATATTTACAACAAATCTGTACATACAATTTAACATTCAGATCCTTTGACTAACTGCATCTCTGTTTAATGTTTATCGTCTTTCTTTATATTTAATTTTGTGTTGTCACTCGTCACTTTATGTACACTGGAAGCTTCTGTTGCCAAAACAAATTCCTTGGGTGTGTGAAGCACACTTGGCAATAAAACTGATTCTGACACTAGTTTCGGTACCGGTAACTTAAATGGTTGCCTTGCATTGCAAATATTGCATTCTGATTTATTATTAGTTGTGTGCCGTCATGTACCTGCTCTTTTGTGTTTCAGCAGACACATTTCGTTTTTGTGCAAAATCATGTTTTTTGTTTATTCTTTTGTTTGCTGTTTTTTGATCGTGCTTGTCATTACTATTAAGAGTTGATTTACTTTCTTTTAACACATTGTTCTTCATTATCTTTCTTTGTTAATTTGTGTGATTGTTTTTATTTTATTGTCAAACTTAAGATTTGGATTTTGTTAAAAACTTAACTTTGTATTTTTGTTGGAGTTGAGATTTTCAGGCTCTCTCTCTCTGTGTGTGTGTGTGTGTGTGTGTGTGTGTGTGTGTGTGTGTGTGTGTGTGTGTGTGTGTGTGTGTGTGTGTGTTTGTAATGTATGTGTACGTACTTGTTTATGTGATTCATAAGAACACAAGTTTGTATAATGTCATGGTATTGAGCTACTGCAACTTTAAGATGTTTTGGCTGAATTTTACACTATTTGGCAACCCTCTCTGTCACATTTGAAAAATAAAAAAATGATAAAGAAATAATAAAGGATGTGATAAAATTATTTAAAGTGCTTGATATTAAAAAAAAAATCTATTCCTGGCTGATTTTTCCCACACCTGGCTTAGTTATAAATAAAGAGCACAGAGAAAATATGTTTATATTTGTTTTATTTATGTTGTACCTTCTGCATATTTGTATTTACATATTTATCTGTGTTGCTGTTACATCTGTTGTGTTCATTTTCTTAATATTATTATTTTATTATTATTATTATTATTATTATTATTATTATTTGTGTTTGTCCTAAACATTGTTTTTGATGCAAGAATTAATAATTGTACAGTTTGATTCAGAGAGGATGAAAATGTGAACTAATTTTGTTTTCTGACTGATTCTCTTTATTTGATACTGTCACTCTGACTAATATGCATCAATAAAAAACAAGAGTTAAACTAAAATAATCCACAGGTTTCCATAATAAGCATATAAAATACCTCACACATTTGGAGAATCCCAATGTGTGTGTGTGTGTGTGTGTGTGTGTGTGTGTGTGTGTGTGTGTGTGTGTGTGTGTGTGTGTGTGTGTGTGTGTGTGTGTGTGTGTGTGTGCGTGTGCGTGTGTGTGTATGTGTGTGATTTTCTCTGCTTTAAGAGTTTTTATTCATTCATTCATTTTAATTCGGCTTAGTCACTATTTCAGGAGTCGTCACAGTGGAATGAACCGCCAACTACTTTAGGAGTTTATGAGAGTAATTTTTTAATTTTGCAACTGATCTGCTAAAGTCTTTTAAATGAGTTCATAGCTGATGTTTAATTAAACTAAAATAACGTTTGTATTTTTTTTTGGTATACACGTCCCCCTTAAAAAATATATAATAATTTATATTATTTACAGTTGAAGTCAGAATTATTAGCCCCCTCTGTTTATTTTTTTCCCCAATTTCTGTTTAACGGAGAGAAGATTTGTTCAACACATTTCTAATCATAATAGTGTTAATAACTCATCTCTAATAACTGATTTATTTTCTCTTTGTCATGATGACAGTAAATAATATTAGACTAGATATTCTTCAAGACACTTCTATACAGCTTAAAGTGACATTTAAAGGCTTAACTAAGTTAATTAGGGTAACTAGGCAGGTTAGGGTAATTAGGCAAATTATTGTATAATGATGGTTTGTTCTGTAGACTATCGAGAAAAAAATATAGCTTAAAGGAGCTAATAATAATATTGACCTTAAAATGGTGTTTAAAAAATTAAAAACTGCTTTTATTCTAGTCGAAATAAAACAAATAAGACTTTCTCCAGAAGAAAAAATATTATCAGACATACTGTGAAAATTTCCTTGCTCTGTTAAACATCATTTGGGAAATATTTAAAAAAGAAAAAAAAAATTCAAAGGGGGGCGAATAATTCTGACTTCAACTGTATATACATCTTTAATTCATTCATATATACATTTAAAATATTGCTCAAACCTTGTAAACTGTGTATATATATATATATATATAGTTCATACAGAGTGATTAAAATTCAATAAATGCACTGTTCAGTAAATACATTATTTTACATTAATCATTTATAAAATAATGTAACTGCCTTGCAAATAATTCATGAGGGGGGTGGCGGACAGAGTGTGTTCAGCGGGGGACCATAAGGCAAAGCAGCACCAACTCACACTAAATACTAGGCTTATGCTAGTTTTGTTGAATAAAATAATCGAACAATGCAAATAAACTATGACAAGATGCTGCGGTGCCAGAAACATGTATTACTGTCGGCTAAGTGAAGTGACGGCTAGTTTTTAAGTAACTTATAAAGGTGTCTGATAACATAACAGTGCCTGCGCCTCAGTGTGCACACTGTCCACCTTAATTATTGAAGATTACAGATGTTGTATACCATTTAGATCAGAGAGATGGCTGAGCACATTGAGACGCAGGGATATCAATGGTTCACACGAGTCCTTCATAACAGATTAATTACACAAATTAATCGCTCCCTCCGTCGGAATGAGATGTGAAATCTGGAGAGGGGGGGTGTTTCAGGACACGGATTAGACCAAATTAAACAGGGAGGGAGATAATACATGCACACAAACACACACTCTGTCAGCAATGCCCATGCCATCACTTATCCATCGATGTGTATATCTGTGGCTCTGTATGGCCACAGTCCTCCACTGCACCTTGGTCCCACATTTATTTCAAAGGAGTGCTACCCTGTACTAAAATGGCGGCTCTATTGACGCATTCCTTCCAATAAAGAACAACTGTGTAGTGACATGTAATGTAAGTATGACAGGAAACCACCAGCCAAGCAAGAGGAAACAGTGGCTAGCAAAAGGAAACAGGGGCTAAGCAACAGGAAACAACAGCCAAGCAACGGGAAATCATACATGCACACACTCTTGAGAGAGAAAGGAGGCTCAGTTGGGCATGAGCATTTCTCCTCTGGCCAAACTTAGCCGCTTGTTTTTGTTTTATCTCCTCGTTTAGTGCTGCTGCTTTTCTGCATGTCTGTGGTTTTTGACAGTATGACAACATGAAGTTTTCTGGATGAATCATGCACAGCTAAACGTGTTTTCCAAACATTAACTGAATGTTGAAACCTGTTTAGCTGTGCCTTACTGAATGAGCACAGTGCTACAGCCCACAGATCACACTATTATGTTGTAAGCTGAGAATATATATGCTAGTCTATCATTCCAAGAGACATTCCAAGCATGGAATGTGTCCTCTTGGCATGCAGAGTTTATCACAGCTCCAATACACCTCTCTGCTATGCTTACAGTAACCATGTACCTTTCACCATTAACAATTAATCTGCTCGTGATCATCCTTCGTATAACTTTAATCAGAGTGACGTCGAAATTATTATTTTTTTAATTATTATTTTTTGTTTCAAGCTGAGCATACAATGTCAGAGTGAAACATCATGTGTTGTATAGTATTAAAAATTATATCCTATTATGACTGTGAAATATGTAAATTAGCCGGTACATTATTAAAATGTTTAATTATTCATTCATTCATTCATTCATTTTCTTGTCGGCTTAGTCCCTTTATTAGTCTGGGGTTGCCACAGCGGAATGAACCACCAACTTATCCAGCACATTTTTACACAGCGGATGCCCTTCCAGCTGCAAACCATCTCTGGGAAACATCCACACACTCATCCACACTCATACACTACGGACAATTTAGCTTACCCAATTCACCTGTACCACATGTCTTTGGACTGTGGGGGAAACCGGAGCACCCGGAGGAAACCCACGCGAACGCAGGGAGAACATGCAAACTCCACACAGAAACACCAACTGACCCAGCCGAGGCTCGAACCAGCGACCTTCTTGCTGTGAGGCGACAGCACTACCTACTGCACCACTGTGTCGCCAATGTTTAATTAATAAAGTTTTATATATTTAATACATGGAAAAAAATTACTTAAGTATAGGCTAGCATTTAGGTTTTTGAAGAAGTGTGCTTTGCTTTTGTTTTCCTGATTTACAAAAATATATGTATTTTAAATTTACAGTTTGTTAACAACAAACAATACTTGATATAGCTGTCTTGAAACTTGATTTTTTTGCACAGTATAAAATAAATTTTTTTAAAACAGGCTCCTTTTACAAGTCCCTTTAGAGTTAAACAGTTGTGTTTTACCACAGCTTAATATACTCAGCCAATCTCCGGCTCTGCTGGGGGTGCTATTAGCTAAGCATAAATTATTGAATAGGAATAGACTATTAGCATCTCGCCTTAAAATAAGCAAATTTGCTTAAATATTTTTTGGATAGTTCACCCAAAACATGAAAATTGTCATCATTTACTCAACCTTTACTAGCTACAAACCTGTTTGTCTTTTTTATTCTGTTGAACACAGAAGAAGATATTTTGAAGAAAGCTGGGTTGGGTTGGGTATAGGTAATAGAACACCACCTTTTTTTTAGGACTACACTACTGAGTCAGCATGCCTTACGGCCTTTGGAATATGCTGTCAATGAATGTTTGTTGACAGGTGTTACAATAGGTAATGTAAGAGCCATTAATAATAATGTCATAATTAGTTAAAAAGGTTAAAAACATGGTGAAAATAGATATTGAAATATATTAAGAATGCAAAGTGATTGTATTATCTAAAATGCAGAATTTAATAATTAATATCATTTAAAAACTTTTACTTTGGTATTTTTGGCTTCCGACAGTAATACGTAATAAGGTAAGTAATAAGGCAGATTTCAGTTATGGATGTTGGAAGCAACACAGTTTTTTGACTGAGCTATATCGAGTCTATTGTAACTTTGTACCTTTGTTTGCTTTTCTTCAGTAAACATTTTTAAATGAAGATTCGGTCTTACTCGCGTTTTTTCAAATACTGGTTTTGGAATTGAAGGCTGCAAAAGGTGCTACAGAAAGATGTGCACGGAAGGTGTGCCACTACAGAAAACATATCAGAGACTCCATACCAGAGACTTATGGCCTTTGGAATATGCTGTCAATGAATGTTTGTTGACAGGTGCTACAATAGAAACATACCAGAAACTCTATAACATGTTTAAACAGCTCAGTATGTAACAGGTCTCAGATTGCAAGGGAATTATGTTACGGCACCTTTTCTCAAAATTTGCAGCAGTAATGGGATGTTCATTCATTTTCTTTTCGGCTTAGTCACTTTATTAACTCCGGGGTCGCCACAGCGGAATGAACCGCCAACTTATCCAGCATTTGTTTTACGCAGCGGATGCCCTTCCAGCTGCAACCCATCTCTGGGAAACATTCACACACACTCATACACTACGGACAATTTAGCCTACCCAATTCACCTGTACCGCATGTGTTTGGACTGTGGGGGAAACCGGAGCACCCGGAGGAAACCCAAGCAAACTCAGGGAGAACATGCAAACTCCACACAGAAACGCCAACTGACCCAGCCGAGGCTCGAACCAGTGACCTTCTTGCTGTGAGGCGACAGCACTACCTACTGCGCCACTGCGTCGCCAGTAATGTGACATTTAATGACAGAATTATTGGGAGATTTAGAGCAAAATTATACACTATAGAACAAAATAAATTATATGTATATCCATTCTAGTACAGAGGAGGACTGGCCATAGGGAGCACCGGGACATTTCCTGGTGGCCTGACGGTCAATCTAGCCTGCCACCGGGACTCTGGCCTGCCGCGCATTTTTGAGTATTTCAAACTCATTTTATTTTAGTTTGTCCTGTTAGACTTTGCATGTTCTCAACTTGCACTTTTAAATAATGTCAACTCAATTTTTAACTTGTAGTTCTAAGTTCGTCAAACCTGTTTAAGTAAAATTTACTTATTTACCCTAATAATTCACACAGTATTTTAGGTTACTACTATTCAGAGAAACTTGTGCTTTTAAGTAATGCTAACATATGTTTTGCTTAATTCTTCTATCAATATTACGTTTGTTAAATCCTTAAAAACACATTTAAAATGTATTTTTTTACATTATTCATTTTTGTACAAACATTTTCTACAAGAATTAAACAAACGCAAAAACAGACATGCATTTATTCAATTGAAAAACTCTTCACATTATTACAGTATTAATTCAGCGATACATTTTTTATTGTGATTACTACTTTACACAAAGTAAAAACCTTATTTTAACATTATTTTATAATGTTTTATCATTTAATATATTTTATACTTATAATATAACTCTGGAAAAGGTCACGACTTTAACACCTAGTCTAAAATAATAATCAGAGCACATTTTTCCTGTCATGTTTGGTCCGGATTAAATTTAAAACAATGTTTGAAAAGTCATTATTGTTGTCTGATGGCATGGATATTTGAATACATGGATGGAAATGAAGCCATGTATGTATGTGTGTGTGTGTGTGTGTGTGTGTGTGTGTGTGTGTGTGTGTGTGTGTGTGTGTGTGTGTGTGTGTGTGTGTGTGTGTGTGTGTGTGTGTGTGTGTGTGTGATAGAGAGAGAGAGAGAGAGAGAAAGAAAGAGAGATATAATATTTATGATGACAAATGTGTATCCATGGCATCTGTAAGGCTTGTGTTGTACTATCATTTGTAATAACAGGGTGGCAACAGGGTGGAATTTTCATGACAAAATGGTGGTGAAAAGTTGAATGAATTTAAATGAATGAATTTAAGAATCTATAAAATGTATAGATGATTAATACAATTATATGACACTCATGAAAATGTTCCCAGTTGTGTAAACAAGCAACTTAGGCTATATCCAAGCTTAATGCAAAAGCCTAACCTTTTATGTTGCCTTGGACAATATATGCACCAAAGATATGCATTGTTTTCCCTCCAAGCTACAAAAGAAACCTAAAGGACTTCCTATTAGTGTAACCCTTGGCTGTGAAATCTTGAAATAAAACCCGACTACGCCACCTAGGTTATTACCCAGGAAAATATGAAGCAGCACTTATTTGATTAACACAAGTTACAATAATATGAAGGATCTTGCTGGTTCGTTTTTGATTAAAGACAGAGATGACTTACAAAAAAGTTAAATAAATTAATATAATTCACACCATGGCATACTTAACATTAAAAACAGCTTTTAAAATGGTCTCATCACAATTACCAATTAAATACCCAGACACAAAGAGATATAAAGGGCGCTAGTATAGGGGACACTCCACACAGCAAATCAGTGTATAAAAATGATTAAAGCAAGCGACAAATCAAACCTATAGTCGACTGCCTTGTTGTCAAGAAGGTCTAACGGCTCTTCAGTGTGTAATCCTCTACCATTTGGCTGCACTCTGCCTTAACCAGCTCAGATCCTCATAACTACGGTGCTTCAGTCCATACTAACAAACTCACTCTAAATCACCCTCTCATTGGCCTGGATGTTTATAAACACTGGCTTCTAAGTCATACCCCCCTCAGTGGATGCTTTAAAGCTGCTCTGACCCATACTTTCAGTATTTGCTGCTGCATTATATCTGGGGCTGGCTCCCCCTATGTGTGGATTCTCTGCAGTTATTAATAAATCCTGTTAAACCTGACCTCATCTCTTTGTCGTGTCCTAACCGACATCCCTGGTTTGCTATGCTCCCTTTAACTAGCCCTAACGGCAAAGTAGTCTTCACTACACGTGTGCTTATTTAAATCCTGCTCTGCTTATGCCTGAGGCCGGGGTAACGTTTTGGCTGCTTTGTGTCTCATGTTACTGAACCTTTCATCAAGCCTCTACTAGTTTCGGTACATTTATTTTCTTTGTAAGGTATCCGAGTTCCCTGTCCAGTTGACTTTACTGTTTTTTGTTTATTCTTTTGTTTGCTGTTTTTTGATCGTGCTTGTCATTACTATTGAGAGTTGATTTACTTTCTTTTAACACATTGTTCTTCATTATGTTTCTTTGTTAATTTGTGTGATTGTTTGTATTTTATTGTCAAACTTAAGATTTGGATTTTGTTAAAAACTTAACTTTGTATTTTTGTTGGAGTTGAGAATTTCAGGCTCTCTCTCTCTGTGTGTGTGTGTGTGTGTGTGTGTGTGTGTGTGTGTGTGTGTGTGTGTGTGTGTGTGTGTGTGTGTGTACGTACTTGTTTATGTGATTCATAAGAACACAAGTTTGTATAATGTCATGGTAATGAGCTACTGCAACTTTAAGATGTTTTGGCTGAATTTTACACTATTTGGCAACCCTCTCTGTCACATTTGAAAATTAAAAAAATGATAAAGAAATAATAAAGGATGAGATAAAATTATTGCAAGTGCTTGATATATATATATATGAGCAATTCCAGTGTTATGGATGTGACATTTGCAGTAAAAACTCAAAACATAAATTCACACAGAAAGTATATGCTAACATTATATTGAAACATCTGTTTATATTTTCCAAAACAACTGACCACAGGGTTGTGGAAGCAGAAAAATATTAATCTGTAAACATTTTTTATACTTTAAATGAGGATAATAAACATGCGTTATGGATGTGACAAAAAAAAGTCTGTGAGTTTACAGTATACAACATACTTTGCAGAAATTCTGTCAATCAAACTGCACAACCTGAAAGAAACAATGCTCATCAAACAGATCTGAGTCGGCTCACTATAGAACAAACATGATTGATTTTATTTTATTTGACATTTTTGCATGTATGAGGAAAAAGTGTCGTTATGGATGTGACATCTTTTCGTTATGGATGTGACAGCTGTGAAATTGCCACTTGTGTGATTTTGATAAAGTTAAATATAATAGTTTGAAACATTGACAGATACATTTATGAGTATTGGTAAAGTACTGTAAAATACTTGCTTACCCAAAATAACCTGCAATGGTTTCCGTATTTTGGTGAAAACGTAATTTTCTTCATGGCAAGGATGACATTTGCATGGAATTGCTCATATATATATATAAAAACTCTATTCCTGGCCGATTTCCCTTGCACCTGGCTTAGTTATAAATAAAGAGCACAGAGAATATGTTTATATATGTTTTAATTATGTTGTACCTTCTGCATATTTGTATATCATATTTATCTGTGTTGCTGTTACATCAGCTGTTCATTTTCTTTATAATATTATTTTATTATTATTATTATTTGTGTTTGGCCTAAATATTGTTTTTGTTGCAAGAATTAATAATTGTACAGTTTGATTCAGAGAGGATGAAAATGTGAACTAGCTTTCAGAGTTAAACTAAAATAAGATTTATTTGATATTCAAAAACATCCACAGGTTTCCACAATAAGCATATACAATACATCACACATTTGGAGAATCCTTATGTGTGTGTGTGTGTGTGTGTGTGTGTGTGTGTGTGTGTGTGTGTGTGTGATTTTCTCTGCTTTAAGAGTTTTCATTCATTCATTCATTTTCCTTATTATTAGTCACTATTTAAGGGGTCGTCACAGCAGAATGAACCGCCAACTACTTTAGGAGTTTATGAGAGTAATTTTTTAATGTTGCAACTGATCTGCTAAAGTCTTTTAAATGAGTTTATAGCTGATGTTTTATTAAACTAAAATTGCGTTTGTATTTTGTTTTGGTATACACGTCCCCCTTAAAAAATTATAATAATTTATATTATTTACATTTGAAGTCAGAATTATTAGCCCCCCTGTTTATTTTTTTCCCCAATTTCTGCAATTTTTCTGCTCTGAACATAATGTGAAAAAGCAACTATTATTGGAGACATTATTGTAAGAGTGCCTGGAATTAACACTAATTAATTAAAGTATAATAAAAATTAAGTGATTTCCCAAACATAATTTCATAACAAGCTGTTGTTTTATTAATTACATAATTTTGCTTATTTTCATTTTGTTATTATAGCATTAATTGTTCTCATTGTCTGGAATTGTTCATACATGTTTATCTACAGTTGATTTGCTTCAGAAAAGTAAAGTGATATTTTAATAATCGTATTAAAGCTGTTATAATTTGAATGATACAGTGAAGTGTCGCTCTCTACAGGTGACTGAAGTTATAACACCATGTTATAACAATAATAATCCCTAAATATAGGTGAATGCAGTAAATGGCACATTTTCCCTAATTTAATTTATTTAAACTCAATCCTCTGAAGAACACAATACTTCTGAAGATGCTGAAAATTTAACAATGACAAAACACAGATATAATGAAGAATTAAAACATAAAAACCAGAGAAAACACCTGTAATTGTATGATGAGTCCAAAAATAAATTAAATAAAATCCAGAGGAACTTTTCAAAAGATACACATTTCGTCACCTTAGAATTATAAGGTTCTATCTGACATTTTTGTCAAAATTGAGTTATTGACATAATCTTATTAAATTACAACTTATTTATATTATGGGATGGGTTTTTTTTTTTATTGTTTACGTTTTAAGAATTTTTTTATTTTTTTTGAACAAATATCACACACACACTGTTTGCTTTGGAATTGCAAAAAATATCAATATCTCAAAATCATTCAGAACGCAGATAAAACCTTATAATTCCAAGGTGACGATTTGATCCCTATAAATATAAGTTATTACTAGGCCCACACGAAATCTACGCGCACAGAAATCCGCAGATTTTCCACAGATTTTTAGCCCATCATTAATTCTGTTTATTTACTTACAGTTAACTATTTACAGTGAATCTGATTGGATTTGCATTTTAAACATTAAATATAAGTTAAGAAGATATTATTTTTTATTTCACATATTAAGGTTTTAGTTATGAGACTCCCAAAATAATTCCGCAGAAATCCGCAGATTTTTACCACAAATCTCCGCAGAAATAGCAAAAAACGTCCACAGATTCCGTCTGGCCCTGGTTATTACAGTAGAGCATACTGTAATATTCAGCTTTATATTTGGGAATTGTAGATTAACATGAAACAAATGATAGATATTTATGGAGAATATTCCCGATTGCGGCTAAAAGGCTTTTTATTGTAACTGAAATCTGCATGGAAACCTTTATATTGTCTTTAACATTAAATAAACATAAATAGGCTATTAAATTGAGTTGGTGGAAATAATTTTTGGACCAACAATGTTAAAACAGATATAGTTATTTCAATTTATGTTATTTTAATGTAACTACATTGACCACCATTAAATCGTACCTTACTCTTCTGGATTGTTCAATGCTGTGTACGAAGACTTTTCATTTACAGTCAGCCAGCTCAAGCACTTCCGGTGAACTGTTACGTCATTATAATATCGCCACGTTTAAGATCTGATTTCTTTAAAAATCAATGATCTTCACTGATAGATAGATATACGATATAAAGTGGGTTTCACATCAGACAAGAATCACTGCATTAAACTCCATTGTCCTGCACC
Organism: Danio kyathit; assembly: GCA_903798195.1. Lineage (NCBI taxonomy): Eukaryota > Metazoa > Chordata > Actinopteri > Cypriniformes > Danionidae > Danio > Danio kyathit. Next base: position 1,809,355 of record LR812539.1, read on the forward strand.
ATGTCTATAAAATATGGCAATTACTTTACCACAGTATATTCAATAGAGTCTGCTGCTGCTGACGGTGCTTTAAGCGACCTTTCGTCTCGCTTTACGAGTCAACAACTAAATGAAGGCTGAAGTCTATTTAACTATAAATATTTTAATTAAATTACATTATTGATGCTGTTAGAGGAAACTGATGAAATTAAAAATAATCTCATTAACCGATCACCGGAAGTTAATCAGTGGCAGAAAAACATTTGCTGTGCATATACTGTAGTCTATTATTAGTAGGCTTTTATTTCCCTGATGTTCTCTGTATCTCATTCTGGTCTTTGTAAGCTACAAAACTGTACCAGCAGATGTCACCAGAATTGAGCGTTTCCAACACTTCAAAACAGTGAATCGTTTTTTCTAAGCAAATGATTCAATTGATTCTATGCTCTGAAAAGCTTCATTTCTCCCATTAACTCACAGCAATATAAACAACAGTTCTATATTCTCTCTTCACGTCGTTGGTCTTGTAAAATAAAAACAACAAGTAGAAAAAAGACACCGTATCGCTGAGAAAAGCACTTACCGATAACCGTGAAGCGACCGTCGACTCTTTGAACAAATCCCGCGCGATTCCTGAGGGAAAGTTCCGGTTGACGTCATTCTCAGGTTAAAGGTCATCGTTTGTGTAATGATGACCTTTGACCTTTTTATTTTATTTATTTAACTAATTAATAGATGATTATTATTATTATTATTAGCCTACTCAAGACCGCTCCGGGTAGCAACATGAACCCTTTAGACAAGTGTAGGCCAACCTTATGAAAATGTACCGCCTGTTGGTATGACTTTATTGTTTTAGTATATGGTCTTAAAAAAGACCAGTGTTGGACTGAAACAGCAGCAACTATATGTTTCGATCAATATGTATAACTTTTACAATGATGAAAAAAACGGAATTGTTCCAGTTTTTACCTATAACCGTTGTCAGACATTCTTGCAAAACAGTATGTTTGTTGCACACACTACAAACACAAAACACAATTCACATAGTCAAAATACATACAATGTAGGCCTATAGGCAGTATATATCCTGGCGTTTTCATTTTGCATGGACCTTAAAGTAAGAGAATGTCAGCAATTAAACAGATCTCACCAGCCATTTGCTGTCACAGTAAACACTATAGTGATAAACGAGGGCTGAGATCTGTTTTATTGCTGATATTCTTCCAAATATTATTGTATTTTACAGAAAATAAAAACATTTATAGAGGATTGGAGAAACCTGAGGGTCAGTAAACGAGGACATTGTTGATTGAACAAAATTATTTGATGAATGATTGTGGTTTTTGCTGCAGCACAGATGTACTTATGTTGGAAATTAAAAACCTTGTCATAAAAAAGGTTAATCTCATGCTAAAAATAGACAAAATGCCCAAAATCATCATTAAAATCCCAAGCAAAGTGCTCAAAACTGGCCACTGCGAAGGGCCCTTTGGTGGATGCTAGCACCCATGATCCTTTGTACAGGGAAGTGTTTTTCTTTTTGCAATGTGTATAACAATGAGCATACAAGGGCAATAAATAATAAAATGAAAGAAAAAATATGAAGAGTAGTTAGACGTGACAAATCCATTTGCAAATTTATGTGCAGATCAAAACAAATTACTCAAAAAAAAAACAAGTTTAAGTGTAAAATAGTGTTCAGTTTCATTTTATTGTTTCTTGTTTCTTCTGATGTATAAAGGCTGCGACTCATTTCTATCTTAAAATGAGTCAAACGCAGGGAAGCTGTTTGGTGTCAGAATGAAAACTGGAGTTTGACTTTACAGATAAATGTAAGTACAGTATTTTTATAGGCAAATCTAATATTCATGAATAAAGTTATAAATAAAAACAAACAGTTATAAGTTAAATAATTAAGATGAAAACAAAAGTGTTAAAACAATTCTGAACTTCTAAAAGTGCAGACACAAAATGAAATGTGTGAAGATATATATTTGAATGAAAAAATAATAATAAAAAAAATCAAGGCTCAGTAATCTGAGGCTCAGTAAACTGACCTTATTCATAGTTTTACATGACACTGTGACCCTGCCAATGCCGTGGCTCATGTGCATAGTGGAGGGATTAACCGTACAATATAATGACTTTCATTCAAACCATTTACACACACATAAACGTTTCAGTAGAAATACACACTCTGGCATCTGTACAAACACACACACACACACACACACACACACACACACACACACACACACACACACACACACACACACACACACACACACACACACACACACACACACACACACACAATTACAGCTGTTAAAAAAAAAAATATATATCTTCAAGCATTGCTTCTGCAATCATGGCCATCTGTGTGATGAAGATGATGATGATTACGACGTTAAGGTTTTTTTCAGGAGTTTGTATCTGGATGTCTGTGACTGTTTTGTTTATTGTACTTTTTGACTTCTCTTCCTGATGTGATGGTCTTAGATATCACACTAGAATGACCCTTTGGACTCTGGTCAGCATCGTCTTTCACTAGAAATCACAAGCAGATCTTATATCCTCTTATATGCTTTCATGTTCTCAATAATACGTCAATGCTCCAAAGTAGGAAATCACAAATCAAGCAAAGTCAGGCTGAATGTGCTGCATTATTAACGAAAGCTGAAGAAAACCAGAAAACAAAATGTTTAAACACTTACAGGTTGGTTTTATCCTCTCCATACTGTGACATCTAACAAGTCTGACTGTGTGTCTCTCCTGAGCCGCTTGTTTTTGATTTATTTCCGGCCTCCAGTGCTGCTGGTTTTCTACTTGCCGGTTGTGGTTTCTGACAGTGATGCAGTTTTCTGGATGAATCATGTCATTCACCTTTTGTCTGTTAAAAACCACACAGATGACATGAACAGGTTAGAAACAACAGTTCATTCAACACAAGACAGATAAGAGACAGAGCAGAAAATCAATACAATACTCAAACTAATGCAACTAATGAACATTTGAAGGGAAGTGTTTGATTAATTTAGTCTTCTCAAATGAATGACTGATGAAAAGAGTCATAAATATTATTAACCCTCAGTATCAGCCTGTTCAGTGTCTTTCATTGCTATAAAAATAAAGAGGAAAGAAAAAAACACAGAATAATCAGAAATATGAGTCCTGACTGGAGGGTTTACACATTAAGTGCCATTTAGCTGTAATATTTGTGTCTCCTTCAAAACTTGCTCTTAAGAAATGTTATGAATTACATGTTATGAAACATAAATTTGTAAATTTGTTTGGTACCTTTTCAACAAACCTTTTTACACTTTTGTACTGAACAGCTCCACATTTTGTACCTTAAAGGTATTAATATCTAAAAAAAATACAAGTGTGAATGTCACTAATTTAGAGATGCAAAAGTAAACCTTAAGAGGTGCAAACATGTACCTTTATGACACACAATGTGCACATGTACATTAATGGAGAAACAGCTTCTTTGGATAAACTTGGCATGGTTTTTTACATGATAAAATTGTAAATAATAGGTACACAATATATAACTAGTTATATAGTGATAAAAGTTATATTAGATATAATAGATACACACAACAGACACTGTAGTAAACATCATCACTTTAATGTGTAAAAATATTTTCTCAATTCAAATGATCAATCAATGCATGCCCTAAATCATAATAAAGTAACGTTTAGTTTACTGATCAGTGCATGATTACAGTATTTATTTACTGTTATTATATAGTGTTACCTATTTAAGGTTTTGACGTTACTCCCGATGGGGGGTGGGGGGTGAGATCATTGGTTATGAACATTAACACCCTTTTTTATTGAAAATTAAAACCAAAGGATGTGGCATCTTCTGATAATTTTACTGTCCGTAACAATAATAACTAACAGTAACAGTTAGGCTAACTCCAACTAACAACGATGATGACAAGTCCCATGGTCCAAAATAAATGTGGATTTTTTAAAACTACGTACAGTAAATGATCCATTAGATTTTCTACTTAGTATCTTGTCTAGAGACAATATTTATAATTATATTAACAGAATTGATGATAACAGAGTTGACAGTAACTGAGATGACAATAACAGTTTACAGTAGCGGAGTTGACAGTGACAGAATTGACCATAGTCGAGGTGGCCAATAGCGGAGTTGACAGTAACAGAATTGACCATAGTCGGGGTGGCCAATAGCGGAGTTGACAGTAACGGAGTTGACAGTAACTATTCAACAGAGTTGACTAACAGTTGACAGTAATGGACTTGACTGTAACGGAGTTGACCGTAATGGAGATAACCGTAACAGAGATGATCGTAACAGAGATGACCGTAACAGAGATGATCGTTACAGAGATGACCATAACGGAGATGATCGTAACTATTCAACAGAGTTGACTAACGCAGTTGACCGTAACGGAGTTGACAGTAATGGAGACGACTGTAGCAGAGATGACAATAGCAGTTGACAGTAATGGAGTTGACCGTAGTGGAGGTGACAATAGCAGAAATGACAGTAATGGAGATGACAGTAACAGTCGACGGTAACGGAGCCGACAATAGCAGTTGATAGTAGCAGGGTTGACCGTAACGGAGATGACAATAGTGGAGTTGACAGTAACGGAGTTGACAGTAACAGAGTGGACAGTAACAGAGTTGACAGTAACAGAGTGGACAGTAACAGAGTTGACTAATGTAGATGACAAAAGATGAGTTGACAGTAATGGAGATGAAAGTAACAGAGTTGACAGTAACGGAGATGACAATAGTGGAGTTGACAGTAACAGAGTTGAAAATAACAGAGTTGACAGTAACAGAGTGGACAGTAACAGAGTTGACAGTAACAGAGTTGACAATAACAGAGTTGACTGTAATGTAGATGACAAAAGATGAGTTGACAGTAATGGAGATGAAAGTAACAGAGTTGACAGTAACGGAGATGACCGTAACGGAGATGACAATAGCGGAGTTGACAGTAACGGAGTTGACAGTAACTATTCAACAGAGTTGACTAACAATTGACAGTAATGGACTTGACTGTAATGGAGTTGACCATAATGGAGATCCCCCTAACAGAGATGATCTTAACAGAGATGACCGTAACAGAGATGACCATAACGGAGATGACCATAACGGAGATGACCGTAACTATTCAACAGAGTTTACTAACGCAGTTGACCATAACGGAGTTGACAGTAATGGAGATGACTGTAGCAGAGATGACAATAGCAGTTTACAGTAATGGAGTTGACCGTAGTGGAGGTGACAATAGCAGAAATTACAGTAATGGAGATGACAGTAACAGTCGACGGTAACGGAGCCGACAGTAATGGAGTTGACAATAGCAGTTGATAGTAGCAGAGTTGACCGTAACGGAGATGACAATAGTGAAGTTGACAGTAACAGAGTTGACAATAACAGAGTTGACAATAGATGAGTTGACAGTAATGGAGATGACAGTAACAGAGTTGACCGTAACGGAGATGACCGTAACGGAGATGACAATAACAGAGTTGACAGTAACAGAGTTGACAGTAATGAAGATGACAGTAACAGAGTTGACCGTAACGGAGATGACAATAACAGAGTTGACAATAACAGAATTGACAATAACAGAGTTGACAATAAATGAGTTGACAGTAATGAAGATGACAGTAACAGAGTTGACAGTAACGGAGATGACCGTAACGGAGATGACAATTGCGGAGTTGACAGTAACGGAGTTGACAGTAACAGAGTTGACAGTAACAGAGTTGACGGTAACAGAGTTGACAATAAATGAGTTGACAGTAATGGAGATGACAGTAACAGAGTTGACCGTAACGGAGATGACAATAGCGCAGTTGACAGTAACGGAGTTGACAGTAACAGAGTTGACAATAACAGAGATGACCAAAACGGAGATGACCGTAACTATTCAACAGAGTTGACTAACGCAGTTGACCGTAACGGAGTTGACAGTAATGGAGATGACTGTAGCAGAGATGACAATAGCAGTTGACAGTAATGGAGTTGATCGTAGTGGAGGTGACAATAGCAGAAATTACAGTAATGGAGATGACAGTAACAGTCGACGGTAACGGAGCCGACAATAGCAGTTGATAGTAGCAGGGTTGACCGTAACGGAGATGACAATAGTGGAGTTGACAGTAACAGAGTTGACAGTAACAGAGTGGACAGTAACAGAGTTGACAGTAACAGAGTTGACTGTAATGTAGATGACAAAAGATGAGTTGACAGTAATGGAGATGACAAAAGATGAGTTGACAGTAATGGAGATGAAAGTAACAGAGTTGACAGTAACGGAGATGACAATAGTGGAGTTGACAGTAACAGAGTTGATAGTAACAGAGTGGACAGTAACAGAGTTGACAGTAACAGAGTTGACAATAACAGAGTTGACTGTAATGTAGATGACAAAAGATGAGTTGACAGTAATGGAGATGAAAGTAACAGAGTTGACAGTAACGGAGATGACCGTAACGGAGATGACAATAGCGGAGTTGACAGTAACGGAGTTGACAGTAACTATTCAACAGAGTTGACTAACAGTTGACAGTAATGGACTTGACTGTAACGGAGTTGACCGTAATGGAGATGACCGTAACAGAGATGACCGTAACAGAGGTGACCGTAACAGAGGTGACCGTAACAAAGATGACCATAACGGAGATGACCGTAACTATTCAACAGAGTTTACTAACGCAGTTGACCGTAACGGAGTTGACAGTAATGGAGACGACTGTAGCAGAGATGACAATAGCAGTTGACAGTAATGGAGTTGACCGTAGTGGAGGTGACAATAGCAGAAATGACATTAATGGAGATGACAGCAGAGGTGTAAAGAGTACCTGAAAACCATACTTGAGTAAAAGTACAGATACCTTACTGTAGAAATTACTCCATTACAAGTTACAAATCACCAATTCAAATAAGACTTGAGTAAAAGTATTAAAGTATCCGATTTTAAAAGAACTTAAGTATTTTACTCATACTGAATGTAATAAAACACAAACTCACAGCTAAATGCACTTGATGCAAAATGTATAATTTTAGTGATACATTTATTCACATTGCACAAAAAAAAAAAAAAATATATATATATATATAGTGTTTCCTCTAGGATTTTTTCCAGCTGTGGCGGCAGGACTTTTACACGGATGCACCAACTACCTATGGGTGTTATTTCAATGACGCGTTGTGATGTTTATGTAATACGAGCATGCGAATCTCTGCTTGCGCGCTGATTTCCTCTGTTCGTGCACAACTTCACACCCTGAAATATACGCTGCTCAAGTGCGATTTAGTGCGTTTATGTGACAAGCACATCTCCAACATTTATTAGATTTGCTAGGAATATTTATGAATGTCTCCTGTAGACCTACAAAGCAGCATTAATGCGTCCTGAAGTAAAGTGAAACAGCTGAAGTAGCTGAACAGTCCTGAGGTAAAGTGAAACCGCTATAAACTCCAGCCAGATAAAGTCATTGTATGCAGAGCCACAGACCTTTATCTATACAGTATAATTATGGAAACTGTGTTCATCTTAAAGCTACGCCGTGTTTGCTGGTCTCACGCACGCACCTGTCAGTCAGTCAGCATGTCACCGTAAAGGGTTAAACAAATAACGCACAGCACTACTACGGTTAAAGAAAAGTTTTAGCGGTTATAATTTACTTACCTTTTAATACGTTTTGGTGCGATTATAACCCGCTATTAAAAAAACAACTACAATGACTGAATGTTTTGAATGGGAAGCTGTAATATAGCCGTAGCGGGATGAATTTTGGTGTGGCGCCCCGCCATGGAAGAATGAATGTAGCGGAAACCATGTATATATATATAGTCATGTCGCAGTGGTTTTTGCCATATCAGTAACTGTATTAATTTTTGGTAACATTATACTCACAATACCATTGTAAAGTCAGACATAATTTGACTAAATTCACATTAAATAGTATCTTACCTCAATGTGTTTTTTTAAATTTGACGATTAATTCTTAAAGCACTTATTTTCGTGGTTCGTGGCAAACAAAGTAGACACTGCATCCTGTAAGAGCCATTCTGTATATCGGCAAATGAAAACATTTCTTTCAGATAAGACCATGGATGATCATCAGTGCTGCACTGCTTGATGTGCCGGCTTCAGCTTCATCACTGGCTGCAGCCATGTCGCTAAACACCTGGTATTAGGCAAGCTGCTAATTCACATTTACGTGATTTAGCTCATAAATAGCATACAGTACCTTCAGCACCCTGCAGATGGCGATATTGCCTCATCCGCCCAACAAATTAGCCGTGGTTGATGAAGATGCCGACTTGTTGCACACAATCACAATGTAATGAGTAACGGTAAGCATCTGTTCAAATGTAGTGGAGTAAAGAGTACATATATTCGATCAAAAATGTAGTCAAGTAGAGAGTAAAAGTTGCTTATATTTTTGATACTCAGTACAAGTACAAAGTAGCCAAAAACATACTTAAGTAAAGTAACGAAGTCCATTTACTCAAGTACTTTACACCACTGGATGACAGTAACAGTCGACGGTAACGGAGCCGACAGTAATTGAGTTGACAATAGCAGTTGATAGTAGCAGAGTTGACCGTAACGGAGATGACAATAGTGGAGTTGACAGTAACAGAGTTGACAATAACAGAGTTGACAATAGATGAGTTGACAGTAATGAAGATGACAGTAACAGAGTTGACCGTAACGGAGATGACCGTAACGGAGATGACAATAACAGAGTTGACAGTAACAGAATTGACAATAGATGAGTTGACAGTAATGGAGATGACAGTAACAGAGTTGACAGTAACGGAGATGACCGTAACGGAGATGACAATAGCGGAGTTGACAGTAACGGAGTTGACAATAGATGAGTTGACAGTAATGGAGATGACAGTAACAGAGTTGACAGTAACGGAGATGACCGTAACGGAGATGACAATAGCGGAGTTGACAGTAACGGAGATGACAATAACAGAGTTGACAGTAACAGAGTTGACAATAGATGAGTTGACAGTAATGGAGATGACAGTAACAGAGTTGACAGTAACGGAGATGACCGTAACGGAGATGACAATAGCGGAGTTGACAGTAACGGAGTTGACAGTAACAGAGTTGACAGTAACAGAGTTGACAGTAACGGAGATGACCGTAACGGAGATGACAATAGCGGAGTTGACAGTAACGGAGATGACAATAACAGAGTTGACAGTAACAGAGTTGACAATAGATGAGTTGACAGTAATGGAGATGACAGTAACAGAGTTGACAGTAACGGAGATGACCGTAACGGAGATGACAATAGCGGAGTTGACAGTAACGGAGTTGACAGTAACAGAGTTGACAGTAACAGAGTTGACAATAGATGAGTTGACAGTAATGGAGATGACAGTAACAGAGTTGACAGTAACGGAGATGACCGTAACGGAGATGACAATAGCGGAGTTGACAGTAACGGAGTTGAAAGTAACAGAGTTGACAATAACAGAGTTGACAATAGATGAGTTGACAGTAATGGAGATGACAGTAACAGAGTTGACCGTAACGGAGATGACCGTAACGGAGATGACCGTAACGGAGATGACAATAACAGAGTTGACAGTAACAGAATTGACAATAGATGAGTTGACAGTAATGGAGATGACAGTAACAGAGTTGACAGTAACGGAGATGACCGTAACGGAGATGACAATAGCGGAGTTGACAGTAACGGAGTTGACAATAGATGAGTTGACAGTAATGGAGATGACAGTAACAGAGTTGACAGTAACGGAGATGACCGTAACGGAGATGACAATAGCGGAGTTGACAGTAACGGAGATGACAATAACAGAGTTGACAGTAACAGAGTTGACAATAGATGAGTTGACAGTAATGGAGATGACAGTAACAGAGTTGACAGTAACGGAGATGACCGTAACGGAGATGACAATAGCGGAGTTGACAGTAACGGAGTTGACAGTAACAGAGTTGACAGTAACAGAGTTGACAATAGATGAGTTGACAGTAATGGAGATGACAGTAACAGAGTTGACAGTAACGGAGATGACAATAGCGGAGTTGACAGTAACGGAGTTGAAAGTAACAGAGTTGACAATAAATGAGTTGACAATATCAGAGTTGACAATATCAGAGTTGACAATAACAGGGTTGACAATAACAGAGTTGACAATAACAGAGTTGACAATAACAGAGTTGACAATAACAGAGTTGACAATATCAGAGTTGACAATAACAGAGTTGACAATAACAGAGTTGACAATATCAGAGTTGACAATAACAGAGTTGACAATATCAGAGTTGACAATATCAGAGTTGACAATAACAGGGTTGACAATAATAGAGTTGACAATAACAGAGTTGACAATAACAGAGTTGACAATAACAGAGTTGACAATATCAGAGTTGACAATAACAGAGTTGACAATAACAGAGTTGACAATAACAGAGTTGACAATAACAGAGTTGACAATAACAGAGTTGACAATAACAGAGTTGACAATATCAGAGTTGACAATATCAGAGTTGACAATAACAGAGTTGACAATAACAGAGTTGACAATATCAGAGTTGACAATATCAGAGTTGACAATAACAGAGTTGACAATAACAGAGTTGACAATATCAGAGTTGACAATAACAGGGTTGACAATAATAGAGTTGACAATAACAGAGTTGACAATAACAGAGTTGACAATAACAGAGTTGACAATAACAGAGTTGACAATATCAGGGTTGACAATATCAGAGTTGACAATAACAGGGTTGACAATAATAGAGTTGACGATATCAGAGTTGACGATAACAGAGTTGACGATAACAGAGTTGACAGTAACAGAGTTGACAGTAACAGAGTTGACAGTAACAGAGTTGACAGTAACAGAGTTGACAGTAACAGAGTTGACAGTAACAGAGTTGACAATATCAGAGTTGACAATATCAGAGTTGACAATATCAGAGTTGACAGTAACAGAGTTGACAATAACAGAGTTGACAATATCAGAGTTGACAATAACAGGGTTGACAATAATAGAGTTGACAATAACAGAGTTGACAATATCAGAGTTGACAATAACAGAGTTGACAATAACAGAGTTGACAATATCAGAGTTGACAATATCAGAGTTGACAATAACAGAGTTGACAGTAACAGAGTTGACAGTAACAGAGTTGACAGTAACAGAGTTGACAGTAACAGAGTTGACAGTAACAGAGTTGACAGTAACAGAGTTGACAGTAACAGAGTTGACAATATCAGAGTTGACAATATCAGAGTTGACAATATCAGAGTTGACAGTAACAGAGTTGACAATAACAGAGTTGACAATATCAGAGTTGACAATAACAGAGTTGACAATATCAGAGTTGACAATATCAGAGTTGACAATAACAGAGTTGACAATAACAGAGTTGACAATAACAGAGTTGACAATAACAGAGTTGACAATAACAGAGTTGACAATATCAGAGTTGACAATATCAGAGTTGACAATAACAGAGTTGACAATATCAGAGTTGACGATAACAGAGTTGACGATAACAGAGATGACGATAACAGGGTTGACAATAACAGGGTTGACAATAACAGAGTTGACGATAACAGAGTTGACGATAACAGAGTTGACAATAACAGAGTTGACAATAACAGAGTTGACAATAACAGAGTTGACAATAACAGAGTTGACAATATCAGAGTTGACAATAACAGAGTTGACAATAACAGAGTTGACAATAACAGAGTTGACAATATCAGAGTTGACAATATCAGAGTTGACGATAACAGAGTTGACGATAACAGAGTTGACGATAACAGGGTTGACAATAACAGAGTTGACAATATCAGAGTTGACAATAACAGAGTTGACAATAACAGAGTTGACGATAACAGAGATGACGATAACAGGGTTGACAATAACAGGGTTGACAATAACAGAGTTGACGATAACAGAGTTGACGATAACAGAGTTGACGATAACAGAGTTGACAATAACAGAGTTGACAATATCAGAGTTGACAATAACAGAGTTGACAATAACAGAGTTGACGATAACAGAGTTGACGATAACAGAGTTGACAATAACAGAGTTGACAATATCAGAGTTGACGATAACAGAGATGACGATATCAGAGTTGACAATAACAGAGTTGACAATAACAGAGTTGACAATAACAGAGTTGACAGTAACAGAATTGACCATAGTCGAGGTGGCCAATAGCGGAGTTGACAGTAACAGAATTGACCATAGTCGGGGTGGTCAATAGCGGAGTTGACAGTAACAGAGTTGACAATAACAGAGTTGACAGTAACAGAATTGACCATAGTCGAGGTGGCCAATAGCGGAGTTGACAGTAACAGAATTGACCATAGTCGAGGTGGCCAATAGCGGAGTTGACAGTAACAGAATTGACCATAGTCGAGGTGGCCAATAGCGGAGTTGACAGTAACAGAATTGACCATAGTCGGGGTGGTCAATAGCGGAGTTGACAGTAACGGAGTTGACAGTAACAGAATTGACAGTTACGGAGTTGACTGTAACGGAGTTGGCAATAACAGTTGACAATAACAGAGATGACAGTAACGGAGTTGACAGTAATGG
>LR812539.1:1822454-1857454 GCA_903798195.1 Danio kyathit
ATCCAAAGACCTGAGGAGATTCTCTGCATGAAAGACTCGTGAATGGGAGATTATCCTGCTGCTGCTTCTCCAATAAGGTAGGAAATTAAATAAGACAGAAATGTGGATGATTGACAGGGCTCTTAACTAAGCAACACAGCGATCTGTGAAACGAGGAAGTAGTATGTCCCGAAGCTTGCATACTTTTCTGTTACACACTCAAAAGTAGATATTTTTCGTCCACAAAAAAGTACATACTTTTAGGTCGCAGTATAAGTATGGGAAGTGGGACGCAGCAATAAACTCCTCCAGAAACTGAACCTGGATGACGGAGGCTTTCAGCGGTGCTTCTGACTGAGCTGAGCCCAGTTTGATGAACTGTTGTCTGTGTCGGCTGAAGGATTTCCCCTGGGACACTAACAACAGGTGCTACGTCACAATCATGCCCCCACAAGAGCAAGCTCCTGATTGGTTAACGCGGTGCGAATGTCCGCAGAAGTTCAGATTTTTTAACTCGAGCGATTTGCGAGTTAAGCGTGTCAAACACGCAAAATGCTCAGTTCGCACGGCGCCATTTGCAGGTATCGCACCGCAGGATGTCTATTCGCGCATTTGCATTGCCTTAACATGCAAATCACTCGCGCTTGATGCTTCTTCCACGTCTGGTGTGAACGCAGCATTAGGGTGGATGGCGGAAAACAGAGACATCTGAAAACTGAACATCTGATTGGGGATTTTCCTCAATATCAAGCACACACAGCTCAGTCCTGCATCCTCTCCATGTTCAGACTTCACAAGTTTGATATGGAAAACAAACTCCCGAGGACACATCGGGTAAATCTTCAAAGGGAACAGTGTACTTTATAACCTCATTCACATCACCCTGCAGGCTACGCTGTTTCACTTTTTCAACAATAAAATGAAAACATGATATGAGGAACTGCCTATTTTCATTTTGATATTAACTTAACAGACTCTAAAAATGTTGAGGCGTCATGTAGCTACATATTAATATGAGCGTCATCTTCACTGTATGCATATTTATAACAAAGCGGAGCCTAAAACATCACTCCCTCCTTTCATTTTTAATAAAAATATGAAACACACCCTCTCTTTTGCTGAATACCAGTTTTAATAAATCAATAATGGCCATTATAAAAGTATTACATACAATAAGTTTATACATTATAGGAAATAAAGGCAAGCGATCAGTCAAATCTGCGGGCCGAACCCAGGCCCCGAGGCAATTTGTTCCGGCCCTCCAAATAGTGTGACCATCAAAAATGAAGTTAGTTCAGTCGAAAAACAGCAGCTATAATTATGAAGTGACGTGCGTCTGTTCAATACAGCACGAGCTCCAGTTAAAGGCTGCGCAGAGCGCGAGTCACCTGACATTAAGTGATCCAACATTTGAACATGTTTATAGAAGAGGCCTTTTGTACAATGCACTGGTAGCGTTAATATGGATGCAATGATTAGCCGATTTCACTATTAACCCCGCTTTAATTCATTCCGGTTGATTAATCCTAAAGGCTTCCTGTTGCACGGAACAAAACTGCTGCAAATAAACAAAGTTATGCCAATACGCACGCACATCAGATAAACTATAGCAGCAAGCCGTTCACATCCTGCATCTATTCCGCATGCAAGTTCATTATTTCCAATGGAGACGTGCGCATATTAAGAGCAGCTTTCAGTGCAAAGTAAACAAAATATTACAAATGATTAAAATGATTATGTATGTATGAACGCAGATAATAACAACAGTTCATTTAAATTCTGAGCTAATATAAAGCTTAAATTAACATTAAACAAACTATTTTTATTTATTCTTATTTTTATGTATTTATTCATTGTTCTGTCATTTATTTTCATTGTAAAATGATCACTCATGTTTCCCCCCAACTTTATTTATAGAAATTTACAAATATCACACATTTTAACATAGAGAGAGAAGTAGACAAGGATCTAAATGATTGTGTCAATTATTGATCCTCAGACACATTTATATATTAAAAACATAATAATAATAAGATAAAATAAAATAAAATAATATAAATACCAACCAACCAAAACAATGGTTTATACACCAAACTAAAAGCCTGGTCATGATGTCACATGAGATGTCACACAGCAGCGAAAAATGTAAAAATTAACTATCATTCAGTATGCTGGAAGTATACATTTCCATATATTCAAGAAGAGAACCCCAAATTTTATAAAAGTTTTGGGAAGAACTCTTCAAGAAAGTATCTAATTTGTTTTATGAAGTGAAAAACGACATTAATCCACATGGAGTGAGTAGGTGGAGCAGATGACTTCCAATGCAGTAGAATACGGCGTCTGGCCAGGAGGGACACAAAAGCAACTAAATGATCCCTCATGTTTAAATCAAAAACTTTTTAATTTATTTTTAAGTCCAAAGAGAGAAATGGACTATTGTTTGTGTTTTATTAATATTTTGTGCTGTATTTGGTTACTGAGCAGCAATAAACAACACTTTAAAACATAAGCAGCTTTCTTGTGATTTTCTAAACTACAGGCAGTGCAGAATTATTAGGCAAATGAGTATTTTGAGCACATCATCCTCTTTATGCATGTTGTCTTACTCCAAGCTGTATTGGCTCGAAAGCCTACTACCAATTAAGCATATTAGGTGATGTGCATCTCTGTAATGAGAAGGGGTGTGGTCTAATGACATCAACACCCTATATCAGGTGTGCAGAATTATTAGGCAACTTCCTTTCCTTTGGCAAAATGGGTCAAAAGAAGGACTTGACAGGCTCCGAAAAGTCAAAAATAGTGAGATATCTTGCAGAGGGATGCAGCACTCTTAGGGTGCTTTCACACTTGGTTCAATTGCCTGGACCGTACCCAAGTTCGATTGTCCCCCCTTGCCACCTTCTCGGTTGGTTTGTGTTCACACTGTCTTTTTTCCTTCTGAACCCCGGTACGCTTGCGTCATAGAGCTGCTGTTTTGTTTACGGCTGTTGCTAGGTGACAGTCACGAAAGCAAAGCACCAAAATGGAGACTTCCGCACATCGCGGTCGATTTGCTTTTACTGAATCATAAGTTTTGGACATACAGAAAGCGACTCGCGTCTGTCTGCCGCAAAAATATTATAAACATTCAGAACATCACACAGTGACTGCAGAAGCTGTTTCTGGAGGAGACGAGCAGACATCACTGTGTATCACTGTGCTTGGCTCAGTCCCGCAAAAGGTACAATACGTGGCGCACATACACACACACACACACACACACACACACACACACACACACACACACACACACATGTTTGTTTTTGTGAAAAGTGGGTACATTACATAGGCTTCCATTCATTTTATACAGATCAAACCGTATATTATATTGCCCTCACCCCACCCTACCCCTAACCCAACCATCACAGGAGACAGTGTACAGCTTTACTCCCTGAACAAACTCATCCTGTGTGATTTAGAAGCTTTTGGAGAAGTGAGGACGTCACCAATGTCCTCATATTTCACCTGCTTTTTGTAATACCTGTGTCATACCCATGTCATTATACAGATTTGTGTCCTGATATGTCACAAAAACACGTACACACACACACACACACACACACACACACACACACACGAATGAACGTTATGAAAACGATAGTTTGTTGTACAGTTGCCGGTTCACCTCCGCTATTTGGTACGATTGCATTCATACCAGAAGTGAACCGTACCAGAGTTCGCATGAACCGTCTGGTTCAACCGCACAATATTAAAGCATTTTATTATCAAATCAACACAATCAATAACTTATTTAAATGTTTAAAACTAAATTACATGCTTTTATTTAAGAATATCCAATACTGTTTTTAGTGTGTGTGTGTGTGTGTGTGTGTCTCTCTGTGTGTGTGTGTGTGTGTGTGCTGGTTGTTACTATAACAATATGTGTGTGTATGCTGGTTGTTACAGTGTATCTTTGCCCCCCTGATACACCCCCACTATCCTCATAACTCAGACTCCTCATAATCACTGCACTATTTAACATTTGCACATTTAAAAATTGCACATATTCATTGCACTGATTCATTTATTCTAACTGTACATACCCATGTACATTTGTAATTATGTACACACACACTGTACATGTACATTTGTAATTGTTTATATATCTGCACACTTCTGATTATTAATAGCAAACCTGTACATATATCCATCTATTGTAAATCTCTGTTCATAGCTAACACAACCTGTATATAATGTTCATATACATCCATTTGTAAATATCACCATAGTTTTTCTATAACTGCACTTTATAACTTATACCTGTATCCTGCACTTGCTGCTATTGCAGTCCTGGTTAGACCTAAACTGCATTTCGTTTCCTTGTACTTGTACATGTGTAATGACAATAAAGTTGAATCTAATCTAATCTAATCTAATCTAACTGAGCGCCTCTATCTGAAGTCTGCATTTCTGCAGCAGGTTTATTGTCCAACTCAACATCTGTGGGCTTTTCACACATATTTGTGAATCAGCTGAAGGCGGTGTGTGTGTGTGTGTGTGTGTGTGTGTGTGTGTGTGTGTGTGTGTGTGTGTGTGTTGGAGGACAAACTATTATAGGCACACGTGGAAAGACTGAGAAGCAGCAAAGCAAGTGGAAAGTCTGGAGGAAGAGAAGGAGAAAACTGGAGGAGACGCAGAGAGAAATGAGGAAAGAGAGAAAAAAGAGAAACAGAAAGAAAGGGAGCAAGAAAGAAAAGAGAAAGAGAGAGAAGAGAGACGAGACGTAGACAGACGGAGAGGGAGAGAGTGAGCGAGCGAGCAATGAACTTCCTGCAGAGTTCAGCTGGAGTCAAAACACACACACACACACACACACACACACACGCACACGCACACGCACACGCACACGCACACACACACACAGAGAGAGAGAGAGGACACTTCTGCAGCTCTGACTGAATCTCTAGATTATTGCTAGAAATGAATGAAAAGCTAAATGTAACACTGGCATTGAGTCTGTGTGTGTGTGTGTGAGGGAGGGGGGGTGCTGTCTTCTTTCGGCCCGTTTCCACTGAGTGGTACGGTACGCTTTTATGGTCATTTCCACTGTCAAAAGGTACCAAAAAAATCTTTGCAAAGGGCACCAGCACAACAAAAGGGTACCAAAAGGTGGAGCTAGACGTGCAGCTGAACGCTATTGGTTTAGAGAGAAGCGTCACTAGCACATGTACAAGCAGGAGAATGAAAACAAAGAAAGCGCCATTATTAAACACACAGCGGAGACATTACACCCTAATAATATATACATATAATAACGAGCCCTGGACGACCCGAGCTCAAACAAACCTTGTCGTCGTCTTAATGTACAGCCACAAAGCCAAGCAGAAGAGCAGAATCTGTGTGTCCTGTTGTTGTTTATGATGCTGTATAAAGCGCGAGCAGCAGGGCTTAATTTGTGTCGGAATGCTCTGGATCCAGATCCTCTGAAATCCAACACCTCATTTTACCGATCCCCCTTCTCCCCCGTCCACTGATCACTTTCACTTTCTTCCACGACTCCTCAACCCTCTTCACTTTCGTCTGCGACACTCCTCCGCAATACACTGCCAAAGCCCCAAACCCTCTCCACCGCCCCCACATGATTATTGAAGTGCTTCTGACATCTGATTCTTTCAGAAACAGACAAACGTGAGAGTGAAGCACGAAAAAACAAAGGAGAAGCTAGAAAAACAAAGGAGCAAATGATTCTTTCAGCAACCTAAAACATGAACACACTGCCATGTTTAACTGTCATCATCACCTTCTGGACTATTATGAACTGGGAATGAGGGAAATACTCTCTAAGAGCGCACTCACACTATGCTATCCGAACCATGCCCAGGCCCGTTTCCCGGATCGTTTGAGAAGTGTGAGTGCTCTGAATCAGGCTCAGGCACGGTTCACTTGACCGGCCCTGGCCTGGTTGGAAGAGGTGGGCCTGAGCGTGGTTCACTTTGAGCCCGAAACTGAAAGCAAGATGGGACTGTTTGATATGGATTAATTAATCATTCTTACTGTTCAATGAACGCAAACTGTCGTAGATTATTAAAGACGCAAACCCCTCACTGCACTTCAGCTGCGCCTTCAGCAAACTTCCTAATTCCTGCAGCACGAGGACTTTAGGATTGTTTATGAGCGTCTAAAGTGGCTGATCTCTTCAGTGAAATATTAGACTGCGTGTCACCGCTTATCAAACCACTTAAACGATATAACTAAAGAAATCTCCACTGTGAACTCAACTTAAACTCAACAGCGCATCATCGATGACGCAAGCGTGCCCAGGCCCGAATGTAATGTGAGTGCGGGCCATCGGGGGAGACGGGAGGGGGAACAAGCGTGCTTTGGCCGGTTCAACGCAACTGTACATAGCGTGAGTACGACCTAACAGAGGCTACATGTGCTGCTGAAGATTACAGACACAGATGAGAGGTTTGCTCTGACTGTGGGCTGTATTTCGTGTTGTTTTTGAACCTAAATAAGGACTAAACATCTGCTGTGTGTAGTTTTTCTGTAATTAGTAACATATCAGAGACTGTAAGGGTCTGTATGTGTTCATTTATTTATTTATTTTATATAATTGCAGACGTTACTGTAGGCTATTTCACAGTGTCATTGATCTGCAGTTATAATCGTGTTCATAGTAAGGTTAGTAATGAACATTTATACAGTATTGATGTGTATAAGCATCTGTGTTGTGAGAAGTGCTGCTCATATGATATGTGAACAACTTGTACAGCTTTACTGTAGACATTTACTCCAGCGAGAATCACGGCGACTGAAACTTTCTGTCGTACACCATGCCTATTAAAAGGGTACCAATGGCAGTGGAGACACTAGCCTGATTAAGGGGACCAGTACCAAACTATACTGTACGGTACCACTCATGAGGCATTACTGTAATGAGCCAGTGCTGATAATGAACTGAATCACTTACGGTTGATGACTTATGATTCAATTCCTCAAATGAATCAGTTTTGAAAACTACTTCAACCAGAAGTGTTAATGAAACTGTATAAAACAAACACATGCCAGATATATACATGTGCTGGAATATTCATTAACTATACATCATCATCATCATCATCATCATCATCATCATCATCAGAGTTATTGATCAGCGTTTGGACACTCACTGAACTCCAGCAGCCTCGTGTTTGATTATTGATTTCCCAGCAGAGCATCCCACACACGCTCAAACAAACACTCTCACGAGTGCACACACACACAGATCCACACATGCATACACACACACTCAAACAAACACAGACCCACACAGACTTACATTCACACACTCACATGTGCGCCATCTCAGAAACGTATGCACTCACTCAAACACACACACACACAGATGCAAAAGCGCACTCTCACCCTCACACACACAATCAACACAGACTCACACACTCTCAAACAAGCACACACTCTCGCACTCACACACACAGACACTCGTGCACATTTGCACACACAGTGATGAAGTAAGGAACACACTCTCTCTACATCAGGCTCACTCAGACTGCAGGAATTTCTCTCCTTCCTGTTATTATTGGCTGCTGCACAACACAAGAATCAGACACAGAGGAAAATGAGAAATAACGTCACACACACACACACACACACACACACACATGCGCACGCACGAAGTAGTTGACTCTGAACATGATTTCCATGATTTTTATCAGTCTCAGAGCAGTGTTTGCATACCTGAGTGACGGCACATTACACACGCTTTACATATCAGATAGATATTAACACACACAATCTGAACACACACACACACACACTCACAGAAAGCTGAAACAATAAACATGAGCTTGCAGTTTTTAGATTGATATAAAAAGGGAAAAAAAACATGAAATAATGTAATTAAAATAAATAGACAATTATAAAAAAAACATTAAAAACAAAATAAAAGTCCTATAAACATGTTCAGAAAAACTTAATAGAATCAATCAAATTTGTAAAATTAAAATAAATTAAAACCCGGAAACACAAGCACTACAGTATTAAAAAATAAGCAGTTTTTAGTTTAATAAACTAAAAAATAAAAAGTCTGCACCAATAGCCTAGTGCAGGGGTGTCCAAACTCGTCCTGCATAGTTTAGCTCCAACTTCCTTCAACACACCTGCCTGGAAGTTTTTAGTAAACCGAGAAAGAGCTTGATTAGCCGGTTCAGGTGCGTTTAATTGGGGTTGGAACTAAAATATGCAGGACACCGGCTCTCCAGGACCGCGTTTGGACACCCCTGGCCTAGTGGTTAGTGCGTCAATACATCGCATTGAGGTGCTCACAGCAACCAGAGTTCGATTCCCGGCTTGAGGTCTTTTGCCGATCCTTTCCCTATCTCTGCTCCCCACACTTGCTGTCTGTAAATCTCCACCGTCCTATCAAAATATATGTGAAAACATATTAAATAAATAAATAAATAAACAAATAAATTAAATCAAACTGTCCATAAAAAGTAAAAATTACAATATTAAAAAATAAAGTAATATAAATTCAAAGCTAAAAAATAAATAAATAAAAATAAATAATAATAATAATATTAAAATAAATGATTAATAATAAATACAAAATTCAAAAAATATAGTAATTTCCAAATACTAAAATATTCAGAATATTTATAATATAATGATTATTTTAAAAACAAATTAAATAAAATTGAATAAATCAATTAATTACAATAAAAAATTATTAAAATAAATTCTAAGCTTAAAGAAAAAAACAATACCACAAAAAAAATTTTATTAATTGCAACATGCAAACGCTAGGACGACTCATTGGCTTCACAGCAAGAAGGTTGCTGGTTCGACTCCCGGCTGGGTCAGTTGGTGTTTCTGTGTGGAGTTTGCATGTTCTCCCCGTGTTGGTGTGGGTTTCCTCCGGGTGCTCCGGTTTCCCCCACAGTCCAAACACATGCGGTACAGGGGGATTGATGAACTAAACTGGCCGTAGTGTATGAGTGTGTGTGTGAATGGGTGTGTATGGGTGTTTCCCAGTACTGGGTTACGGCTGGAAGGGCATCTGCTGCGTAAAACATATACTGGAATAGTTGGCAGTTCATTCCGCTGTGGTGACCCCTAATAAAAGAACTAAGCTGAAGGAAGATGAATGAATGAATGCAAAAGCTAAAAATATTTAAATGAGCTGTCCGTTTGTAGTTACAAATATAAAATAATTATTTTATATTCTAATAAAGATACTAAAGAATCATACACAAAAAATATACTACAAAAAACTAACAAACAACAACAAATGATCAATAAAGGCATTAACATTTCAACACTTTAACATTTCAAACTAAATCTAATCAATCAAACATATTAATAAACAGTAATTAAACAACTCTAATAATCCTTTAAAAATCAAGCAGAAGACTTTGGACGTGATCAGGAGAGCGCTCAACAGGTTTATCTGCACATATATTTGCATGTCCTGGACTTGTTTGCTGAAGGATGATTGCAGGAGTCTGAATCTGCATTTATTTAGGAGGAGTGAACCGGACCAACAGCGGACCTGATCAGTTCTGTGCACACAGGACAATAAATCATTGACAAACATCACAAGAAGTCAGATTAGACTAAATAAAGGCCAAAAGTCCACTAAAAACACTGTTTTAGACAGAGCCGCATCACTGGTGCATTCATTCATTCATTCATTTTCCTTCAGCTTAAGGCTGATTTATACTTCTGCGTCAAGTGCACGCGTATGCCACGACGCAGCCTACGCCTGGACGTATAGCCCCTCGCAGTGGCCGTCGGTGATGTTGATGCGCACCTCTCAAAACATGTAACGCGTACGCGTAGCACAAGCTCTGTGATTGGTCGGCTTGGTAGCGCTGACGAGTGTGGGCGGAGGTGAGAGTCACGCGCCCGATGCAGTGAGTGTTTACAAGTGTGGAGTCCCGTGAAGGAGCTCCGGATGGAGACTGTTGTTTTGTGTTTCCTTCATGATTAAAGTTGTTGCACGTCCGCCGGTTCCCGCCTCAAAATGAGCGAGTTTGAGCCACTTGCACATCAAGGAAACGTTCAGAAAAAAACAAAACACCAGCGAAGAAACTCGACACAGAAACATAAACACCTACTGCCAGCTGGTGTTTCAAAGTGTTACTGCAGAGAAACAGAAACAGCGCGCAGAAGTATAAATGCATGGCTATGCGTGAGGCTTGCGCCGTGGGTCACGCCGATCACTTGACGCAGAAGTATAAACCAGGCTTTAGTCCCTTATTTATCAGGGGTCGCCACAGTGGAATGAACCGCCAACTATTCTGGCATATTTTTTACACAGCGGATGCCCTTTCAGCTGACCCAGCCGGAACTTAAACCAGCGACCTTCTTGAAATCATTTTAATTTCATTTTTTTAAATTAAATTAAATTTTCAAGCACTAAAATATTCCAAATAAGTTGTTTATTTTTTGTTTATTAAAAAACCCCAAATAAAAACAAATTATTTACAATAAAAAATTATACATTTTAATTCTATCATTACAAAAATACAATAAAATATTTGTAAAAAATATTTTTAATTTGCAACACACAAAAGCTAAAAAACATTTAATATGAGCTGTCAGTTTGTATTTAAAATTTTTATTTTTTGATTATAATAAAAATACTATATAATCGTAAACAAATAATACATTACAAAAAATAAATAACAACTAATTAATAATAATAACAAATACATTAATAAAAACATAAAAGATGATGATGACACCGGAGTTGACGAGAAGGAGTTGGCGACAATAGCGGGGTTGACGACAATAATGGAGTTCACAACAATACCGGAGTTGGCGACAATAGCGGAGTTGGCGACAATAATGCAGTTACCGGCAATAACAGAGTTGACGACAATAACGGGGTTGACGACAATAACGGAGTTGGTGACATTAACAGAGTTGGCGACAATAACGGAGTTACCGACAATAACGGGGTCGACGAAAATAACGAAGTTGGTGACAATTGCAGAGACAAGACTGGAGTTGACGGCAATAATGGGATTGACGACAATAGCGATGTTGCGACAATAGCGGTGTTGATGACAATAACTGAGTTGGCGACAATAATGGAGATGACGACAATAATGGAGATGACAACAATAACGAAGTTAATAACAATTTAATTATTGAATAATAAACGAGAAGACTCAAATACTTTTTCATTATTATTCCTCAAATTAAAGCACTCTTATTTATCCTTAAATAATTAATGATGAAAATAATAATGATTAATAATGTCCTGAATTGTTAAAAGTGTTTTTCTGAGTGTTATAAAATGTCATGTGCTCATTTTGGAAAATAAAATATAAAAATAAATTAAAAATTATATTTTTTTCATTTATTTTTTATTTTATTTCAGTCAGTGCTTGAAAATTAAGGCAATAAAAAAACTAATAATAATAATAATAATCAGCATATATCCCCAGTTGATTGATTGCATCAAAAATTGTAAACATTTTTTATACTACAATTATTATATATTTTTTTAAATATGCAAATGAGGCACTGTAAATGTACGCTAAATTTTACAGGCATAAAATCACCAATATAATGTTTTACCAGCTTTATATTTTTGCCTAAAACTCAAACTACATTTGGTTTAACGCTGTTAAAAAATCTCTTCAAAAGAGCAAACAGAATAAGAGTTCTCTCACAGAATTAAAACTGAAAATAATTTATTTATTAAGTTCATTTATTTACATATTGCTTAATAGTATTATTAATAATAATCTGATCAGTGTTTGAAATGGCATGTTTAAGCAATGTTTATGAAAGCTTCTGTCTGTGATTTTAAGGAAGGCAGCAGTGTTCAGCATTCAGCACATTCACATACAAACAGGAAGATAAAAGCATCAAAATAGCTGAAAACTGCAGACAGCGATTCTCAGGTCTGCCGATACGCTGAAAAAAAAAAAAACAGCTCAGATTTCACAAGCAAAACCGCTGAAACGCTGCTGACTTCCTCTCAACCAATTACTCATTACAAATGATATGACTAAATGTGCAGTCAGTGATATAATCTCTTAGATTGTGTATTTAAGGTCATGTAATCTGACTACTTTTAGATTACTTTTCAACTGTAATCAATTTCTCATTACAAATTACATGACTAAATGCATAATCGTTAATATGATATCTTAGATTAAGCAATGTATTCTGAGTAGTTTTAGATTACATTTAGATTACTTTTGAACTGTAACCAGTTACTGATTGCAAATTATATCCCTAAATGTGTAGTCGGTAATAAAGTATCTTCGAATAAGCAATGTAATCTGAGTACTTTTGGATTACATTTAGGTTACTTTTGAACTATAACCAGTTACTGATTACAAAATATATGCCTAAATGTGTAGTCGGTAATATAATATCTTAAGTAATGTAATATGAGCACTTTTAGATTACATTTAGATTACTTTTGAAATGCAATCGGTTACTGATTACTAGGCCCACACGGAATCTGCGCACACAGAATTCCGCAGATTTTTCGCAGATTTTTTGCAGATTTTTAGCTCATCATTAATTCTGTTTGTTTACTTACAGTTAACTATTTACAGTTAATCTAATTGGATTTGCATTTTAAACATTAAATAAAAGTTAAAAAGATATTATTTTTTATTTCACATTTTAAGGTTTTAGTTATGGTACTCCTAAAATAATTGAGCAGAAATTCGCAGATTTTTACCAAAGTTCTCCGCAGAAATAGCAAAAAACGTCTGCAGATTCCGTCTGGCCCTACTGATTACAAATGATATGACTTAGGCCCCGTTTACACTAATGCGTTTTCGTTTTAAAACGCATAAGTTTTGCTACCGTTACGCCATCCATCCACACTACGCCGGAGTTTTCGAGCCCCGAAAACGGAGCGTTTTAAAAAACGCTGGAGAGGCCGTTTTCATTCTTAAACAATGCTGCTCCGTCTCAGTGTGGATGGGGGAAAACGGAGACATCTGAAACCGGAGGCGTGGCTGAGATTCGCTACCTGATTGGGGCTTTTGGGTCATTGCGTATCCCTTCGCTTATTCGTCAAGCCCCTATCACATGACTATAACGCTACCGGAAGACGGCAGACCAGCCTTCACTGTAAACACATGGACACAGAAATGGGAGCGTTGTTTACACTATTGTCCGTTTTAGGCGCCATTGTGCAGTTAAACTCTGCCTTTTTTACTACAGCAGCTGCATATATTCACAAGAGGCAAGCTATTGTTCCAGCACTCGCTAATCTCGCGTTCATCGTTCAACCAGCGTTTGTTGCCTAACAATAACCAAATGCAGAGCGGGACACATGCTTCCTGTTTATACTTGAACGCGCATGCCCAGAGTGCATGAATGGTCACGTGATATACGTTTTTGGTGGAGTAGTGTGGATGGAGATATGTTTAGAAACGCTAGATGAAACGCTAGTGTGGATGCGGACCGTTTTTGATCTAAAACGCCGTTTCAAAACGAAAACGCACTAGTGTAAACGGAGCCTAAATGTGTAGTCGGTAATATAACCAGTTAGATTACACATTGATGCTAATGTAATCAGAGTTTAGATTAAAGTTAGATTACTTTTGAACTGTAACCAATTCCTGATTACAAATTATATGACTAAATGCATAGTCGGTAATATAATCTCTTAGATTATGCAATGTAATCTGAGTACTTTTAGATTACTTTTGAACTGTAACCAGTTACTGATTACAAATTACATGACTAAATGCATAATCGTTAATATTACATCTTAGATTATGCATTTAAGGTAATGTAATCCGAGTACTTTTAGATTACATTTAGATTACTTTTGAAATGTAATCAGTTACTGATTACAAATTATATGACTAAATGTGTAGTCTGTAATATAAGATCTTAGATTAAGAAATGTAATTGAGTACTTTTGGGATAAATTTAGATAACTTTTGAACTAATCAATAACTGATTACAAATTATATGACTAAATGTGTAGTCAGTAATATAGCCTATAAAATTAAACATCAATGCTAATGTAATTGGAGTACTTTTTTGGTTACATTTAGATTCATGTTTTGAATAACATTATTATAACAAAAAGTAACACAAAATCGCATGAATATTTGACATTTTGAATGCTTCCACGATAACGTTTTTGTAACTTACTGATAATGTTAGGGAAACATTCTTAGATCAATAATATAATAAGGATGAAGTATTCATATAACTTTATAAAAAACGTCCCGAAGCATTAACATGTTATGAATAACAAAAAAATAACTTTCTTGCACCGTCGTTCTTAGAACATAAAAAAGGAGAAAAGTTTTATATAAAACGTTTTTAAATACTAAAATTGTTAATTGAATATGCTGTCGCTGAATATATGTAGAGCTGGGGGATTACTTTTGATCTGTAATCAGCGGTTTTGTTTTTGTCTACAGTAATGTAATTGAAGAACTTTTGGATTACATTTAGATTACTTTTGACTTGTAACCAGTTACTGATTACAAATTATATGACTAAATGTGCAGTCGGTAATATAATATCTTAGATCATGCATTAAAGGTAATGTAATCTGACTACTTTTAGATTACTTTTAAAATTTAATCAGTTACTGATTACAAATTATATGACAATGTGTAGTCAGTAATATAACCTGTTAGATTACACATTGATGCTAATGTAATCAGAGTACTTTTGGATTACATTTAGATTACTTTTGAAATGTAATCAGTTACTGATTTCAAATTATATGACTAAATGTGTAGTCGGTAATATAACCTGTTAGATTACACATTGATGCTAATGTAATCAGAGTACTTTTAGATTACTTTTGAACTATAATCAGTTGCTGTGTTACATGACAATTTGTAGCCAGTAAAATTTACAGTAACGTAATCCTAGTACTTTTGCATTACATATAGATTATTTTTAACAGTAATCTGTTACTGATATCAAATTATATGACTAATCGGTTAGTCGTTAATATAACTTTTAGATTATGCATTTATGGTAATGTAATTAGAGTACTTTTAGATTACATTTTGATTATTTTTAACTGTAATCTGTTATTGATATAAAATTATATGACTTATCGGTTAGTCGTTAATATAACTTTTAGATTATGCATTTATGGTAATGTAATTAGAGTACTTTTAGATTACATTTTGATTATTTTTAACTGTAATCTGTTATTGATATAAAATTATATGATTTATCGGTTAGTCGTTAATATAACTTTTAGATTATGCATTTATGGTAATGTAATCTGAGTACTTTTAGATTACATATAGATTATTTTTTTTAAACTGTAATCAAATTAGTAATAAAAAGTAATATAACCTGTTAAATTTAATTTTACATTGCAGAACATCAAAATGCATTTTGCTCTCCTCTCTACGGGATTGTGGGAAACATTCATGCAGGTTTTATCGCTCCAGCCCACACAGGTCTGTCTGTGGGTTGACCCGATCTCCAGTCAATCCCTGAGCTCCAGTTTTTCCCATGATGCTCCAGGATCTGCGTGTGTTCAGACAGGCGGTGTGGAGGCGTCTGCACTGAAAGATCTCCAGCAGACGCCAGAGAAAAACTGAATCCTCCAGAGCAGACTTCAGAAAAACACCTTGTAGGATTTAATCTACAAGCTCGCACGGTTAAAGTGCTCCTGTTTTACCTCTTTGACAAGATGTAAGATTAGTCTTTGGTGTCTCCAAATAGTGTCTGTAAAGTTTCAGCTCAAAATAGCAAGCAGATTATTTATCATACAATGCAGAATATGACAATTTGGAGCTTAAAGCAAAGTGAAGCCTGTGCCTTTAAATGCAAATGAGCTGGAGCTCCAGTCCACAGTTCCCACATGCTTGTCTGTTTCTCCAGCATTACCGTCAGATAAACAGCAGTCAGTGACAGAGACAGACACTGATGAAGCAGAGATCCAGGTTATCAGCCAAAAATACCACAGTAAGGTTATTTGATGTATTTGTGGTGGAGTTTAGTCAAGCTTTTCTGCAATGATGAGTCACACAAAGTACATACATGCACGCTTTACTGACACTATGTTTCTGTGCTGATTCCAGCGGTTATATATTACAGCCGTTTAACCCCAACACTACATCACATTGCGATCAGCCTCAAAATTGAAGGGATTTCTATCCTGTTACACTTCTAAAAAAAAAAAAAAAAAAAAAAGAAAAAAAGAGTTTCTGTCTTCTGTTAAAGTAAAAGAAGATATTTTGAACAATGCTGCAAAATGATATCCACTGCCTTCCATATTATGAAAAATAAATATGAAGATCAGTGGTTACCGGTTTTCAACTTTCTTCAAAATATCTTCTTTTGTGTTCAACAGAAAAAAAAGAAGCTCTTATAGACCTTTATCTTGGAACGCAAAATTACCCATTATGCTTTGCGTGTATGCGCAAGGAGAATGCGAAGAACTTCCGGTCGGCAGCTGATGCGTGTAAACGGTCACATTTAGACTGCTTTAAAACGATAGTTTTAATCTATTTTATCTGCTTTTATCATCTTTGAACTAATAATGTTGTCGATCAGCGCCACCTCCTGGACTGATCATTTAAAAAATGTGATCCAATGGGATGGAAAACAGCCGCTGTGAGGCATTTCCCCCTCGATGTCAGACGGCATTTTCTGCAGTTTAAATAAAGCCTCGTCATCGCTAAAGTCAACAGTTTCTCTTTCTTTAAAATATAAAATCAACCTAAACAAATGTAATTCACCAAAATGTTTAACACACACGTAGCCTGCTGTACTGTCCCACTAATACACTGATTTAATAACTGTGACAGAGTGAAAATAAAGGGACGTTTTGAAATGACAGAAAAACACAAACCGTGGTAAACACAACACACTAATGAAACATAAACGGCTTGCGATTAGAATGAACAGCAAATCAGCCAGCAGAGCATCAATAACAGACTTTTATTGGTCATTTTTGTAAATTGCATGACTTACACACCTGTTACGTTTCATGCCAGTAATCTGGTTTGCTCTAAGATGCAGAGAAGTATTGCGTGCGTGTGTGTGCTGAAGAGCTGCTGAGCTAACAGCTGACAGGCTGGGGAAACACACACACTGTATTTCTGACGGCAGACACGTGAACTAGGAGAACGTTTTTCTCTCGCGCTTGAACCACACTTACGGTTTATAACGGCTTTAACACACACCTTTCAAAGTTGTGTGTCACAAAAACACTCCGTAATCCACTCAAAACACTACTGAAACCCATTTTCGGAGCGCAAATTACCAGTTGTAAACACTGTAAACGGAAGTTCTAAACATTCACCGGAAGATGCTGGTCGCTATGGCGCCCTCCATGCAGCAGCCAAGAAAAAGGTCTATAGGTGCAGTATGTAAGTTTGACACCCAGTGGTTGAACTAGGTATTGCATTTCTGGATTAAAACACATTTTCACTCAGTTCCTCCTCTGACGAGGCCACGTAAGCGCAGGTTGCCAGATTAACCTGAGTGTGCCTGACTATCAAGCCTAAAGGTTGATTTAAATCATGTCCAAAATAAAAAGCAACGGCACAAGATAGAAGGAATTCTCTCCATTTTAAAAGGAGTTTTTGTCTCAACAACACCTGAAATTTAGATTTTAGAAACGGCTTCTGTTTCTCACAGCTGAACAACAGAAAACTGACGATGATCAGCTCAGGTGCAGCTCATGTGCTTTATTCAGTGTTCAATGCTAATAATGTGAGTCTGAATGCCATTTTACATCACATTTATTGCTGTACTACTGAAAGCAGCAGCAGACAGTTCAGCTCAGATAGTTCACACTTCAGTGATTCAGCATCTACATTTAATCATGTTAAAGAGGTTTAATATGCATTCATTAGATTATAAACCTGACCATTGTGCTGGAGTGCAGTGAGTGCATATTCTGTGCTTCTGAATGGCTGGATTTACATTTCTGTCCTGCTTCATCTGCTGCAAACAGCCCAATTGCTCATCACTGCGTATCTCGTCATGTAGCGTGTTGTTAGGACACGGGGTTACACCTAATGTTTACGTTCATAATATTTATATTATTTGCTTATTAATAACCTCATGTGGAACTCTGAGTCTTATTTCAGAGTCTGCTACTGTCCATCGGAGGTCTCATTTTGGTCACGGACCCACATTTTGAGAGTCTTCCTGACTGAATGAATGAAATGCGCTGTTTTCCACCAAGGCACCTCGGGTGCTTAAATATAATTGGCTAAACTAGCATTGGGCGGGTTAAATAACCTAAACAAAGACAGACGTTCCTGCATGCACATGTTTAAAGCAGAATATCTGACATCAGCATTGTTTTTCAGATAAACAAGAATGTTCACCGAGCATGTTTCTGAATATCTGCACACATATTATGCTGTTTGTATGCTGCAGAAGAGTCAAAAACTTACATACAGCACCTTTAAATGTTTGAAACAAGCGGAGGATGATGAAATGATGTTATTTGTGTGAACTGTCCCTATAAAAAGAGAATCTGGAATGAAGTAATTCAACGCCAAGAAAAGCTGTGAATAATTTCTTTATGTGAATTCATTTGATATGGCGTGAAATGAGATCCGAGACGTGTTCTTGAGGTTTCATGAAACAGAAAAACTGTTCTCCGAATTGCTCTGTATCTGTCATGATCCTCTCGCTTACAGTATGAAGAGAGATTTTAATTTATTTTTTGGATTTTTCTTTTGGATTCAATTGGATTTAATTCTCCGAACAACAAAAACAATGTTAAACCCATAAACTGCAAACATCACACACTGTAAAAATTAGGGGTGTCGAAATTAATGGTTTCTTCGGTGCACCGCGATGCAGATGGGGACAATTCGATATCGGTTCAGTAATAGATCATAACCGGTTATTTCGCACTGACGCCATTTATCCTCTATGCGTGATGTCGCGTTAGAATACTATGGCGAAGGAGGCGAGGGTGAGTAAATAAAACACTCCTACTACTTAAAAAGCAGATCTTTCACTGACACTGAGGAATGGTAAAGCACGAGCCGCTATTTCACTACTAGGGAGAAATGCTGTAAAACTCTAACTCTCTCTCTCCCACACACACACACACACACTTTAGGCATTTGACCCGCTGGCATGTTCGTGAGGTAAATTTCCCTCCTCCCGGCTGTTTGTGGATCGAGACACAAGCGTGCCTGTGGTGCGAGTTTATTGTATTGTATTTATTCTATTACGGATTACCTGATAACCGCGTATTATGTGCATATAGACTGACCCGCGGCTGTTTTTCCCGCGTCACTCATGGGTGAACAGCGCTTTAGTTTCTAAAGCCAAGCGCAGCCCTTTCTGTTGAGCGGGTGAAGACAGACAATGACCAATCATAGGGGTGTAAGAACTTGACAGCGCTCAAAAAGCAAGCGGGATAATATTTACATTAGTTTATTTGTTATGAAACTGTTATGAATTGCTCGTGCTGTCTTCTGAGCATGTATTGGAGTTTTCATTCACAAAGAGTGTTTTTTTTGAGCAGATAAAATTAAAGGTACAGTTCATTTATCTGACTGCTTAAAAAATATAAATATAAACATATTTAAAGATTTTAATACAATTTTTTTCTTGTATTGTAAAGAAAAAAAATCTAATTATGTATGGAAAGCATCGTCAATGCACCGTGATGCACCGAGATATCGAATTGAACTGAATCGATAGCTTGATAATCGTAACCGAACTGAACCGTGAGACCAGTGTAGGTTCACACCCCTAGTAAAAATGCTGCGTTCCACACAATCGATTTGAGTTGTGACAACATGAAAGAATTAAGTTAGCTTACTGGTTTATTATTATTATTATTATTATTAGTTAATTTTTACAAATTTAAGTGGACTGAACATAAAACAATTAAGTTGTCCCAACAAAAAAACTTTGAATAGCTCATAGCTCACAGCTCAGTAGTTTGAACAAACAGCAAACATAATTTGGGTACAGGAAGAAGAGTAAGATCATAATAGTTCCTAACTTTTTAACTTAATATTGCATAATAAATAAACGATTGAAGGCAAAACTAGTAGAAAATTTAAAAATCCTGTTTAATGGAGCAAG
Organism: Danio kyathit; assembly: GCA_903798195.1. Lineage (NCBI taxonomy): Eukaryota > Metazoa > Chordata > Actinopteri > Cypriniformes > Danionidae > Danio > Danio kyathit. Next base: position 1,842,465 of record LR812539.1, read on the forward strand.
GATATTTTATAAATAAATTTATTTTATGTTTTTATTTTATATTATTTTCTTTTATATTTTTCTTTTACTGTTGCTGCTGCACTGATCCGCCTGTCAATCTCACGCTCCATCCTTCCCTCACTCGTGAACAAAACCCTAAGATACTTAAACTCCACCTGGGGTAAGGACTTTCCTCCAACCTGGAGATGACAAACCACCTTTTTCCGGTGGAGCACCATGGTTGATGTACCGGTCCATTGTGGTAAAGAAGGAGCCGAGCCGAAAGGCAAAGCTTTCGGTTTACCGGTCAATCTACACTCCTACTCTCACCTACGATCATGAGCTTTGGGTCATGACTGAAAGGACAAGATCTCGGATACAATCGGCTGAAATGAGTTTCCTTCGCAGGGTGGCCTCCCTTATAGATAGGGTGAGGAGCTCTGACACCTAGGAGGAGCTCGGAGTAGAGCCGCTGCTCCTCCACATCCAGAGAAGTCAGCTGAGGTGGCTCGGGATGCCGGATGCCTCCTGGATGCCTACCTAGGGAGGTGTTCCAGGCATGTCCCACCGGGAGGAGTCCTCGGGGAAGAGCCAGGACATGCTGGAGGGACTATGTCTCTCGGCTGGCCTGAGGATCCCCCCGGAGAAGATGGAGGAAGTGTCTGAGGAGAGGGAAGTCTGGGGTTCTCTCCTAAGTCTGCTGCCCCCGCGACCCGGCCCCGGAGAAGCGGATGAAAATGAATAAATGAATGAATGAATTTTTCTTCTGGAAACAAGCTTAATTCTGTTTGTATGGTTGGTAAATTAATTAATTGATTAATTAATACTGTAAGCCCCATTAAGAATTAGTTTTAAATGCAGAAGAGAAGAAAGGAAGCCTGAGGATTTCAGTAACTCTGTGACGTCAGGCAGTGGAAACACACAGATCTGATGTCTGGACACACGACACGCTTCTGACCCATTCAGACACACACACCGCCAAACACAATCAACAACTACAACACACAGAGCTGGAGAACAGAAGCTAACAAACTCTTTTTAAATGAACACAAATGAAGTGCTTTGAAAAGTCTGAAATCACGATTTCGTCAGTCATCTAAGAATGAGGATATCTCTCTTAAGAGAACAAAACTCTGCACCAAATGGAGATGCAGAATTAAAGATGGATGGAGGAACACTGACTGTATTGTGTCGCCAACAGAAGAAATGGCAGACGATTCAGACAAACAGACATGAGCTGTTATGCTGTGTGTAAAGAGCGTTTCTCTGCATCTCTGCCTGTCTGTCGCTTTAATAACGCTGAATGACAGCAATTATGCAGCCAAACAAAAGGGAAAGGACAGTGTGTTTGTTCGGCGTTCTGCATCCTCAAATGACTGACGCTCGAAGCATTAACATTTAAACACTGTGCGCGACTGGAATAAATTACACAGCTAGCTTCAGGAACAGCCTTCAGTCATCATGAGGCCTTCAAATAGTGCTGATGAGGGAGAGAAACTATAAACATGAAGAGGATTGAGGATGAAGAATCACAGACATGACAAGAATCAATCAACCAATCAATTGATTAAATCAACCTGACAATTAAAAATCAAAACAATCAATCAATAAACCAAACAAACAACCAATCCATGAATCAATTAAATCAATCAGTCATTTAATCCAATCAATCAACAAACCAATCAATTGGTCAATCAACCAACAGAACAATCAAACATTTAGTTAACCAACCAAATCAATCATTCAATCAACCAACCGAACCATTAATCATTGTTAATCAATCATTCAGTCAATCAATCAAATAAACATGGAGTCAATCAATCAATCAATCAACCCTTCAATAACCAAGCAAACAAAACAACCAATCATTTAAATCAGTCAATCAAACTGACAACCAACCAATCAATCAAATCAACCTGACAACCAAAAATCCAAACAATCAATCAATAAACCAATCGATGAATCAGCCAATTAAATCAATCAGTCATTTAATCCAATCAATTAACCAATCAATCATTCAATCAACCAACAGAACAATCAATCATTGTTAATCAATCATTTATTCAACCAATCAATCAGCCAATTAAAGTAATCAGTCACTCAATCAAATCAATCAATGAATCCATCCTTTAATCAACCAACCGAAAAATCAATTATTGTTAAATCAATCACTCAGTCAATGAATCAAACAAAACAATCTAATAAATCAACCAATCAATCAACCATTCAAACAAGCAAACAAACAACTGAACAATCATTGTCAATCAATCATTCAATCAATCAATCAAATGACTAAATCAACCAACTGAACAATCATTGTCAATCAATCAATCAATCAATCAATCAATCAATCAATCAATCAATCAATTAAATGACTAAATCAACCAACTGAACAATCATTGTCAATCAATCAATCAATCAATCAATCAATCAATCAATCAATCAATCAATCAAATCACTTAATCAACCAACTGAACAATCATTGTCAATCAATCAATCAAATGACTAAATCAACCAACTGAACAATCATTGTCAATCAATCAATCAATCAATCAATCAATCAATCAATCAATCAAATCACTTAATCAAACAACTGAACAATCATTGTCAATCAATCAATCAAATGACTAAATCAACCAACTGAACAATCATTGTCAATCAATCAATCAATCAATCAATCAATCAATCAATCAAATCACTTAATCAAACAACTGAACAATCATTGTCAATCAATCAATCAATTAAATGACTAAATCAACCAACTGAACAATCATTGTCAATCAATCAATCAATCAATCAATCAATCAATCAATCAAATCACTTAATCAAACAACTGAACAATCATTGTCAATCAATCAATCAAATGACTAAATCAACCAACTGAACAATCATTGTCAATCAATCAATCAATCAATCAATCAATCAATCAAATCACTTAATCAACCAACTGAACATCATTGTCAATCAATCAATCAATCAATCAAATCACTTAATCAACCAACTGAACATCATTGTCAATCAATCAATCAAATGACTAAATCAACCAACTGAACAATCATTGTCAATCAATCAATCAATCAATCAATCAATCAATCAATCAATCAATCAATCAAATGACTAAATCAACCAACTGAACAATCATTGTCAATCAATCAATCATTGTCAATCAATCAATCAATCAATCAAATCACTTAATCAACCAACTGAACAATCATTGTCAATCAATCAATCAATCAAATCACTTAATCAACCAACTGAACAATCGTTAATCGTTGTCAAAAAATCGTTCAAATCAGTCTAACAATCAATCAATCAAAGTAATCAACCAACGAATGAACATCAAATAGCCAATAAACCGTTTAACCAATCTAACATCAATGAACCAAACCAATCTAAATTAACTCAACCAACCAAACATTCAATTAACCAAGCAAAATAAAATCTAAACAATCAAAGTATCAATCAACTCAACATCAATCAGCTAATAAAGGCCCAGAGTCTGTATATCTGTGTGTGTAAAGGATGAGGAGTGGTAAACTATGACCTTCACAGCCAATCACAGTCATTTCTGTTGAGCAGGTGAACACAATAGCCAATCAGTGGTGTTTAAGAATGCACTCATATATTACAGAACAGCACATAAACTAACAACAGTCTCATCATGACACACGCACGCACGCACACACAGGAGAAACAGAGGTGTTTTACTCACCGCTACTGCGATCATGGAGTCGTCGGGTTTCCATTCCACCTGCTGATAGAAGCCGAACTGCGCAGCCGCTTTTCCAGACTCGATATAACTGACGATCAGCACACTGGGCTACACACACACAGAGACACAAACACACACAGACAGAGTTAGACAACTGACTTAAACGATCATTAATGCAGTTATGTAGCAACTGCACAGCTTGAGCACAAAACAGTCAAAAGACCCTAGCAACTGCATAGCAACAGCCTGAAGTACTTGAAACATTGTAACAACTACTAAAACAACCAAATTAGCCTAACAACTGCATAGCAACAGCTTAAAGTATTTGAAACATTGTAACAACTGTTAAAATTGTTAGAACACCCTAGTAACTGCATAGCAACAGCCTTAAGTACTTGAAACATTGTAACAACTACTAAATCTGCCAGAACACCCTAGCAACTGCATAGCAACTGCTTAAAATACTTGAAACATTGTAACTACTAAAACAGCCAGAATACCCTAGCAACTGCATAGAAACAGCCTGAAGTACTTGAAACATTGTAACAACTGCTAAAATGACAAGACCCTAGCAACTGCATAGCAACAGCTTCAAACACTTGAAACATTGTAACAAGTATTAAAACAGCCAGAATCCCCTAGCAACAACCTCAAATACTTGAAACATTGTAACTACTAAAACAACCAGAATACCCTAGCAACTGCATAGCAACAGCCTGAAGTACTTGAAATATTGTAACAACTGCCAAAATGACAAGACCCTAGCAACTGCACAGCAACAGCCTGAAGTACCTGAAACATTGTAACAACTACTAAAACAGTCAGCATACCCTAGCAACTGCATAGCAACAGCTTCAAACACTTGAAACATTGTAACGAGTACTAAAACAGTCACAATACCCTAGCAAATGCATAGCAATAGCTTCAAATACTTAAAACATTGTAACGACTACTAAACCAGAATACCCTAACAACTGCATAGCAACAGCTTAAAGTTTTCAAAACATTTTAACAACTGCTAAAATGACAAGACTCTAGCAACTGCATAGCAACAACCTGAAGAACTTGAAACATTGTAACAACTGCAAAACAACCAAAAGAACCAAGCAACTGCATAGCAACAGTTTAAAATACCTGAAACATTGTAACAAATTAAAATAGCACCCTAGCAACTGCATAGCAACAGCCTGAAGTACTTGAAACAGTGTAACAACTACTAAAACAAACAGAATACCGTTGCAACTGCATGGCAACAGCTTAAAATACTTGAAACATTGTAACTACTAAAACAACCAGAATACCCTAGCAACTGCACAGCAACAGCCTGAAGTACCTGAAACTTTGTAACAACTACTAAAACAGTCAGCATACCCTAGCAACTGCATAGCAACAGCTTCAAACACTTGAAACTTTGTAACAACTGCCAAAATGACAAGACCCTAGCAACTGCATAGCAACAGCCTGAAGTACTTGAAACATTGTAACAACTGCTAAAATGACAAGACCCTAGCAACTGCATAGCAACAGCTTCAAACACTTGAAACATTGTAACAAGTACTAAACAGCCAGAATCCCCTAGCAAAAACCTCAAATACTTGAAACATTGTAACTACTAAAACAACCAGAATACCCTAGCAACTGCATAGCAACAGCCTGAAGTACCTGAAACTTTGTAACAACTACTAAAACAGTCAGCATACCCTAGCAACTGCATGGCAACAGCTTAAAATACTTGAAACATTGTAACAACTACTAAAACAACCAAACACCCTAGCAACTGCATAGCAACAGCCTGAAGTACTTGAAACATTGTAACAACCGCTAAAATAACCAGATCACGGTACTATAAAATTACTTTTACACTATGTGGGCTGCTGAATGCTTGATTTTGATTATTACTGACAATAAAATTTAGATCAACCTTCCAGTAATAACAGGATAAAGGGCACACGGTCATCTAATGATTGCCAAAGTGGAGGTCAGGACGCCCTGGTGGGGTTGCGGGACAATGACAGGGGGTTGCTTGGTGATTTCCAAAATCAAATAAATTTGATTACATTGTCATATTTTAAGCATAACCCACAGAAGATCAAAATAGTAGTTTTTAATAGTAAAAAACAACAACAAGGAAATGAAAAGCCTTCAGCCTTTAAATGATTATTATTTTCATAGGATTGGTGTGTTTACATTAGATTAACAACACAGCAATAGTGTCAGGTGTAGCAGACTGAGTTTATAGCAGCAGGTTAAACTTTCTGACACCTTTATGGCAGTCAAATACATTAAAAAAAAAAAAAACAGGCCACAACTGAACACCGAGGATGATCTCTGATCTCTGGTGGTCTCCAAAATTAAACCATGAATAGAGTTGTGCTGAAAACATTGTGTCCACCGGTCTCATTAGCTGAGGTTAATATTACATTAAACTAATTAGGAAATGACTATAAAAACTTTATTGTCAGACTGTTGCACTGTTTTTGTGTTGTCAATATGCTCGTGTTTATATAGGCCTATTGTTGTGTGCGCAACGTTTCTATATTTATGACCACCTCAGAGGAATTTGGGGGTCTTGAGTCACTGGGATTGTTATTTTAGGGGTCACAGGCTGAAAAGTTTGGCAACCCCTGATCTAATAGGTGACTAAAAAAAAGTTAAGTTGATCCAGCATGTGTTTGTTTGTGTCTGTATTGTGCAGAAGAACAGAACAGGCTGATGTTCTCACAGTGAAATGAGGAGCAGCAGGGAAACACATCAGGAGAAGCAGAGACAGATGTGAGCTCGCCACATACAAAAACACCCAAAAATGGAAGCAAAGTGTGGGTTTCATTCTGCCAAACGGGAGCTGTAAACCTCAAACACACACACACACACGCATTCTTGTGTGAAAAACACACATTAGCATCACAGAATCCCTCTACATTTACCTTCAGTGTGTGTGTGTGTGTGTGTGTGTGTGTGAAGGTCATTCCCCACGAATGCCTGCATTTTGTTCAGGGTTCACGAAAAGTCAGATGAGCGTCAAATTCCACATGATAGGAACATTTCACCACATTAAAACTACACTGGAAATTTGTCTTGCAAGATTATTTTCACCACTAGAGGGTCATCAGATCAAATTTAGACCAAAAAAAGTGGGTTAAATGATCAAAAACAACTAGCAATTTCGATTTTGATTTTAAAGATTCATCCCAATGCTTTGTTTGTCCATATTTGACCCAAAATTGGCTTAAAACAACCCAACATTTTTTAAGAGTCTGGTATATTTTGATTTGATGCCATGTCAGCATCTTAGACTATTTTCATGGGATAAATAAAAAAACACAAGTTTAACAAAAACAACAAATAAAAACCAACAAACAAGAAAGAATTATTTTACGCAAGATTATTTTCGCCACTAGAGGGCCATGGGATCAAATTTATCGCTAAAATTATCGCTACAATTTAGTGCCAAAAGTATCGCAGTCACAGATCAAAAAATAACAAGTGTAAATAGTAAAATTGAAAACACATAAAAAGAAATCAAAATGAAATCTCAGTGCAGAATAATAAACAACAAGGTCACATATCAAAAGATAATGTGCAGGGGGCGCTAGTGAGCAGACATGGAATAGGTTGTGTTTTGGGTCAGCTCCGCCAATTTTGATTAAATAACTGTATTTTTGACTAAAACATCATTTTAATATTTTGTTTGCATATCTTTCCTTTCTTTTTTGGTCACGGTTGCATGTGAACGACTAAAAGTTTGCAAAATACCACATGATAGGAACATTTCACCACATTCAAACTATATTTACTACACTGGAAATTTGCTTTGCAGAGCTTTCATTCACAAACTGATAGCGACCTTAGAGAGAACAAAGTTACATTTGATCTGTGTGAAAAATCATTTGTTACAATGTATCAGACGTGAGCACATCAAAGTCACTTCCAGCTTCCAATCCTTGATACTGTAACCACAGCAACCATATGTGTAGAACCATAGAAAGTGATACACGACCTGAGAAAAGTCGTGTGGCCTATTCAAGTTTTAGGAACAGTAAATTATAACTTGTCTATCAGTTGATCATTTGGTATCAGAAGTGTCTTATATGAAAGGTAAAGGCCTCTAGATGACGCTTATTTGAGCACAATAAAATATGATCATGTCTTGATGTTGAATGATTTCATTAGGACAGTAAGGTCTGACTCTGCTTAGACTAAAGTCTCGTCACTGAACCTTCAATAATGTCCAGTATAGAATATAAAGTCATGCTGCAGTGGAAACAGAATGAATATTGTGTCTGACTCCATCATGAGCTTGGAGGACTGCATCATACATCTCTGAATGACTCAAATCACGCATTAATAAAGTCATCTGGAATGGAGAAGAAAGCGTTCTTGCAGGACTCCCAGAGTTCATCAAGACTCTTTGTGTTCATCTTCAACGCCTCCTCCTTCATCTTACCCCACACATGCTCAATAATGTTCATATCTGGAGACTGGGCTGGCCAATCCTGGAGCAGAATGACCTTCTTTGCTTTCAGGAGCTTTGATGTGGAGGCTGAAGTATGAGAAGGAGCGCTATCCTGCTGGAGAATTGTCCCTCTCCTGTGGTTTGTAATGTAATGGGCAGCACAAATGTCTTGATACCTCAGGCTGTTGATGTTGATCATCCACTCTGCAGATCTCTCGCACGCCCCCATACTGAATGAACCCCAAACCATGATTTCTCCTTCACCAGACTTGACTGATTTCTGTCAGAATCTTTGCTCCATGCTGGTTCCAGTAGGTCTTCTGCAGTATTGGTGATGATTGGGATGCAGATCAACAGATGATTCATGGAGAAATCCACCTTTTGACACTTTCCCAAATGATCAACTAGAAGTCATGGTATTATTTGCTGCTCTACAACTGGGATCCACCACAAGACACTTGTCAGGTGGTGTACACAGCTGATAATTTATTACTCCAACAATGAGATGATAAAACCAAAGAACTCAACCAATGTGCCTCACAGCTGCTTTCAAACCTTCATAGAAATTTCCAGATGTGCAAATGCTGAGCTGATCAGCCCTTTACTAGAAGCTGAATGTGTTCATGACACTTAATGACTGCTGAACACACACACACATGCCACTAATGAACAGTCATAAGCTGCTTTTGTTCACTAATGACATTACATGATGAACGGAGGCTCAAATCCCTGACTGACCGCCAACACCTTATCAACTCACACGCACAACTCACTTAGTTTTTGTTACTAGGGTATTTTTTGGTGTGCATTTAATTTATGCATACTGTGAAATTGTGACACTCAAATAGAAATTATATTAAAGGTGCAATATGCAATTTGTATCATAATAATTTTGCCATAAATTTGTAAGGAACAAAGTCCCAACACATGCAGAATTGAATAAACTTGGCCATGGTGTATGAGTGTGTTTGTGTGAATGAGTGTGTATGGGTGTTTCCCAGTACTGGGTTGCAGCTGAAAGGGCATTCGTCGTGTAAAACATATGCAGGATAAGTCGGCGGTTCATTCCACTGTGGCAAACCCTGATAATTAAAGAGACTAAGCCGTAGGAAAATGAATGAATGAATGAATATCCCAATGTTGAGTTAGTCCATATTTGATGACCATAATATATTTTTATTTATTGCCATGTCAGCTTATGAGTTACTATTTCATGCCATTAATAAAATGTACATTTAACAAATACATTAAAACAAGAAAGACTTTTTTTTTTTTACACAAGATTGTTTTGCCACTAGAGGGTCATGGGATTAAATTTAGACCAAAAAATGTGGGTTAATTGATCAAAAACAGACAAATTCAACTGTTGGATTAAAAATTGCAAATTCAATTTGATTTTAAAGATCTATCCCAATGCTGGGTTTGTCCATATTTGACCCAACATTGGCTTAAAACAACCCAACATTTTTAGAGTCTTGTATATTATTATTTTAAAGGGGCAGTATGCAAGTTTGACACCCAGTGGTTGAATTAGGAATTGCATTCCTGGTTCAAAACATGCAAGTGCAGGTTACCAGATTAAGCACCAACAGGAGTGTGCCTGACTATCGAGCCTAAAGGCTGATTTGAAGGCTGGTTTTAATCGTAATCTAAATAAAAGCAACGGCAAGTGATAGAAGGAATATGTTCCATAATAAAATGAGTTTTTGTTTTAACCAACACCTGAAATTTTATTGTAGAAACAGCTTCTGTTTCTCACAGCTGAACAACAAAACTGACAATGATCAGCTCAGGTGCAGCTCATGTGCTTTATTCAGTGTTAAATGCTAATAATGTGAGTCTGACAGGACATTTATTGCTGTACTACTGAAAGCAGCAGCAGATAGTTCACCTCAGATCTGGAGAATCAAATAAAGCCTCTGAAACTGAACTCTAGAACTGAGACTCAGTGCAAGCCAACACATATCAGTGATTCAGAATCTACATTTAATCATGTTGAAGAGCTTTAATATGTGTTCATTAGATTATAAACCTGACCATTGTGCTGGAGTGCAGTGAGTGCAGTATTCTGTGCTTCTGTATGGCTGGATTTACATTTCTGTCGTGATTCATCTGGTCCAAACAGACACATTGCTCATCAGAATCAGAAAGAGCTTTATTGCCAGGTGTGTTCACACATACGAGGATTTTGTTTTGGTGACAGAGCTTCTACAGTGCAACAGAATTACAGAGACAGGACAAAAAACACAATGAATACATTTTAAAAAGTAGTGAAAGCAAATATACAAATTGACAAGTCTATGTAGCGTAGCTGTCTGAGTTTACAGTGAACCATGGTTTGTCATTGTTGTATGTGAGTTGAGTCCTGGTAGGAATGCACACATCTTCACAGAATCTGAAATAAGATGTTACAGTCTCTGTAAGCTCATCCAGATTGTTTGCAGCAGCTTCAAAGACACTCTAGTCAGTGAGATGGAAACAGGCTTGTAGATCCCGCTCTGTTTTGTTAGTCCATCTTTTCACAGATCTTAATACAGGTTTGGCTGTTTTCAGTTTCTGCCTGTAGGTTGGTATGAGATGAATCAAACAGTGGTCAGAGTGCCCCAAAGCTGCTCGCTGGACAGAGAGGTATGCATCCTTTATTGTGGTATAGCAGTGATCCAATACGTTACTGTGTCTTGTGGGACATGTAACATTCATTCATTCATTCAATTTCTTTTCGGCTTAGTCCCTTTATTAATCCGGGGTCGCCACAGCGGAATGAACCGCCAACTTATACAGCACATGTTTTACGCAGCGGATGCCCTTCCAGCTGCAACCCATCTCTGGGAAAGAACATGTAACATGCTGTCTATATTTTGGCAGTTCAGGGGATAGTTTTGCTTTGTTAAAATCCCCGAGAATGATTAAAACAGAGTCCGGGTGTTTCTGCTCTATCACCGTGATCTGATCAGCTAGTTTCTGTATCGCCAGGCATTCGTGCACGTGCGGAGGAATGTAAACACTGACAAGGATGAACGAGCAGAACTCGCGCGGGCAGTAGAAAGGCTTACAGTTAATAAACAGTGCTTCTAGATCTGCACAGCACATCTTTAAAACTGTTCCATCTGTACACCACCTTTCATTGATGTAAAAGCACGTCCCGCCACTGCACGATTTCCACGTCGATTCTTCACCGCGATCTGCTCTGAACAGCTGATAGCCCTGTAGGTGAAGCGCGTTGTCTGGTATGGTGTCGTTCAGCCAGGTGAAGCACAGAGCAGCTGAATGCGAAAAATCCCTGTTTGTCTGGGAGAGCAGAATGAGTTCCTCTATTTTGTTGGGTAGAGAGCGGAGATTTGCCAGAGGGATGCTAGGCAACGCGATTCGAAATCCCTGCGCATCTCGTCATGTATCGTGTTGTTAGGACACGGGATTACAATGTAACCTGCTCACCTGATGTTTACGTTTGTAATATTTATATTATTTGCTAATGTGGAACTCTGTGTCTCATTTCAGAGTCTGCTACTGTCCACTAGAAGTCACATTTCAGTCACAGACGCATGCTTTGAGAGCCTTCCTGACTGAATGGAATACCCCATTTTCCACCATTTGGCAACCCGGGAGTTGTAATATAATTGGCTAAACTGTCATTGGGCGGGTTAAATGACCAAAACAAAGACAGACGTTCCGGCACGTAACGCACATTCTCAAAGCAGAATATCTGACTACAGCACTGTTTTTCATATAAACAAGAATGTTCACTGAGCATGTTTCTGAAACATTTGCACACATATTATAGTGTTTTTTAGAAAAGTCAAAAACGTACATACAGCACCTTTAATGCCATGTCAGCATCTTAGACTACTTTAATCGCATAAATACAACAAAAGTTTAGCAAAAACCAACAAGCAAGAAAGAATTATTTTACGTAAGATTATTTTCACCACTAGAGGGCGATGAGATCAAATTTGCACCAAAGGTATCGCAGTCACAGATCAAAAAATAATTAGTGTAAATAATAAAAATTAAAAACGTATAACAAAAACAAAATCTTAATGTAGAATAATAAACAACGAGGTCACGCATCAAACAATAATGTGCAGGGGGCGCTAATGAGCAGGCATGGAATAGGTTGTGTTTTAGGGGTGTCAAAATTAATTGTTTCTTCTGTGCACCGCGATGCAGATGCGGACAATTCGGTATCAGTTCAGTAATGTTCATAACCGGTTATTATATACTGACGTCATTGATCTCATATGCGCTGTCGACGTAGCATACTATAGCGAGGGAGACGAGCGCGAGTATTTACAACGCTCCAACTACTTAAAAACGCAGAAACTGAGCACAATTTCACTGCGTGTGTGTTTGCTGGACAGTCTTTCACTGAAACTTACAGCAGTAGCCCCTATTTCATGGCGATTAAGAGAATGAAAGTAAACTCCATTTCTCTCTCTCTCTCTCTCTCTCTCTCTCTCTCTCTCTCTCTCACTGTGGCCCATGAGTGCATCTGTGAAGAGCGCCAGCGTGTAAGAGCCAATCACAGCCCTTTCTTTTGAGCGCGTGACCAATCAAAGGGGTGTAAGAAAGAACTTGGTAGACAAGGATCAGAGAGCGACCGGCATATTCATATTTGTTTATTTGCTATAAATGCTCGTGTTGTTTAAAGCTACAGTTCATATATCTGACTATAATAGTTTATAATATATAATTAGGACAAAATAGTTTTACAAACAGTCAATATAAATATATTTATACATTTTAATACAAGAATTGTTGTGCTGTGAAGAAAATATAAATCTGTGTATGAAAAGCATCGTCAATGCACCGTGATGCACCGAGACATCCAATTGAACCGAATCGATGGCATGATAATCGTAACCGAACCGAACCGTGAGACCAGTGTAGGTTCACACCTCTATTGTGTTTTGGGTCAGCTCCACCAAATTTGAATAAATGAACTGTATTTTTGACTTAAATATTTTGTTTACATATCTTTCCTTTCTGTTTTAGTCACGGAAGCAGTGTTTCTCAACCATGTTCCTAGTGGACCACCGGCTCTACACATTTGTCATGTCTTCCTTAACCAAACACACCTGATTCTGATTATCAGCTCAGAGACTGAAAGACCTGCAATAGGTGTAACAGATAAAGGAGACATGTGGTGTTGGTGGTCCTCCGGGAACGTGGTTGAGAAACACTAGCTAAAAGTTTGCAACTTACACTGGTAAGTCTACTGCGAGTAGGCATGGTGCCTCACGTAGTGATCAGAAATACAAACTAAAATGGCGAACACAAAGCTGAGATCCTGTCGCTCTTGAAAAATGACATTCACACAGATTTAACAACATATTAGGGTTGGGCCGATAGACTATGCCATCGCCCCCGTCGCAAACCCACTCGTGAAAAATACACACTCAGGCCCCGTTTACACTCATACAGCTTACTTTTAAAATGGCATTTTAGAACGAAAACGACCCACGTCCTCACTGGTGTTTCATCTAGCATTTCTGAACAGCCCTCCATCCACTGAAAACACACATCACGTGACCACACACACACACACACACACACAGCCACAGCCACACACACTGTCATGCGCTCGTCCGAGCTGCAGAGAACAGTGTACGTCGGACAGTTTATCAAGAATGATAGTGGATCGCATCTCACTATAGTTGTTAAACGTGATATTTAATTAATCTTGTCTCTATCCAGGGCTTAATTTGTGCCGGAACACGCCGGATCCGGAACCTCATTTTACCGATTTCCCTCCTCAACCGCCCTCCTCCCCTGTCCACTGTTCATTTTCACTTTGTTCCGCGACTCCCCAACCGTCTTCATTTTCGTCCGCGACACCTCAGCGCCGCTCACTTTCGTCCGCGAGAGATCCCCGCACCGCTCACTTTCGTCCGCGAGACCCCTCCGCCATCCACCGCACCAAACAAATGACTGACACGGACCACTCTGCCTACTCATGCCAGAGTCCCGCGGAAAAAGTGATTGGCAGGTGGTAATTTGCGTGTAACTTCTCTTTATTTATTTATGATTTGGTTATGGGTAAAACAAAGACCAGGTTGTTGAAACGGTGGGCTACAAATAATTAATTCGTTATGAATTAATTAATTATTCATAAATAATTAATTCACCTCCGCCTATGACAACGATGCCATTGTCCATCGCGATGTTTCACATTAGACATCGTACGATGCTAAATTTGTCAACATCGCCCAACCCTACAACATATATTTAGCAGCATCGCCCTGCTACGATCAAATCTGCAAACTATGACAACAGATCATGAGCGTGAATCAAAAATAAAAACATTTATAAATGAGACACACAAAACTGAAGCTTAAATTTAAAGCGTAGCCTAATAAAACACACAATACATTAAAGCGTCTCTGCTGTTTCTCTGTTTATTAAACTAAACCAGAAATCGAGCGTTTGTGACGTCATTAGCATTAGCATGGTCCGTCTCACTAGTTAAACAGTCGATTTCTTACAAACCTCTGGTATAATGTAAACACTTAATTGAGCTCAATATATCACACTGTTCCAGTGGTTGTTGGAATAATTTTTGTGCTTTTAATAACTGCACCAGGCCTAGCATGATAGTTATTGTACTCCATCTTCCCTAACAGATGAAATATGATCCGAGCGTCTCACACACACACACACACACAGCGAGATCTCCTTTCACCAGTGTGTTTGTGTAAGAAATGTGAATCTCCTCAAGCTGAAATATGAGCTGCTGCTGCTTCACATCTCAATGAGTTCAAATGGGTTAAATCACAAGCAAGCGCACACCGCTCCAGACACGTTCCTGTCCATGATTGAACACCCATGCGCACACTAAATGTTCCCAAA
>LR812539.1:1862454-1889954 GCA_903798195.1 Danio kyathit
AAGCGAATTTGACGCATGAATGAAGCGAATTTGACGCGCGAATGAAGCGAATTTGACGCATGAATGAAGCGAATTTGACGCGCGAATGAAGCGAATTTGACGCATGAATGAAGCGAATTTGACGCGCGAATGAAGCGAATTTGACGCATGAATTAAGCGAATTTGAAGCGCGAATGAAGCGAATTTGACGCATGAATGAAGCGAATTTGACGCGCGAATGAAGCGAATTTGACGCGCGAAGGAAACGGATTTGAAGCGCGAATGAAGCGAATTTTGACGCGCGAATGAAGCAGATTTGACGCGCGAATGAAGCGAATTTGACGCGCGAATGAAGCGGATTTGAAGCACGAATGAAACGTATTTGACGCGCGAATGAAGCGAATTTGACGCGCGAATGAAGCGAATTTGAAGCACGAATGAAACGTATTTGACGCGCGAATGAAGCGAATTTGACGCGCGAATGAAGCGGATTTGAAGCACGAATGAAACGTATTTGACGCGCGAATGAAGCGAATTTGACGCGCAAAGGAAACGGATTTGAAGCACGAATGAAGCGGATTTTGACGCGCGAATGAATGAAGAGGATTTTGACGAGCGAATGAATGAAGCGGATTTTGACGAGCGAATGAATGAAGAGGATTTTGACGAGCGAATGAAGAGGATTTTGACGGACGAATGAAGCTGATTTGATGTTCGAATGAAGCGGATGAATGAAGTGGATTTTGACGAGCCAGTGAAGTGGATTTGACGGACGAATGATGCGGATTTGATGTGCGAATGAAGCGGATGAATGAAGTGGATTTTGACATGCGGATGAAACGTATTTGACGCGTGAATGAAGCGGATTTGACGCACGAATGAAACGTATTTGACGCGCGAATGAAGCTGATTTGACGCACGAATGAAACGTATTTGACGCGCGAATTAAGCGAATTTGACACGCGAAGGAAACGGATTTGAAGCGCGAATGAAGCGGATTTTGACGCGCGAATGAATGAAGCGGATTTTGACGCGCGAATGAATGAAGAGGATTTTGACGCGCGAATGAATGAAGAGGATTTTGACGCGCGAATGAATGAAGAGGATTTTGACGCGCGAATGAATGAAGAGGATTTTGACGCGCGAATGAATGAAGAGGATTTTGACGCGCGAATGAATGAAGAGGATTTTGATGAGCCAATGAAGTGGATTTGACGGACGAATGAAGCGGATTTGATGTGCGAATGAAGCGGATGAATGAAGTGGATTTTGACATGCGAATGAAACTTATTTGACACGCGAATTAAGCGGATTTGATGGACGAATGAAGCGGATTTTGACGTGCGAATTAAGCGGATTTGATGGACGAATGAAGAGGATTTTGACGTGCGAATGAAGAGGATTTTGACGTGCGAATGAAGAGGATTTTGACGTGCGCATGAAGAGGATTTTGACGTGCGCATGAAGAGGATTTTGACGTGCGCATGAAGCGGATTTTGACGTGCGCATGAAGCGGATTTTGACGTGCGAATGAAGCGGATTTTGACGTGCGAATGAAGAGGATTTTGACGTGCGAATGAAGAGGATTTTGACGTGCGAATGAAGAGGATTTTGACGTGCGAATGAAGAGGATTTTGACGTGCGAATGAAGAGGATTTTGACGCGCGAATGAAGAGGATTTTGACGCGCGAATGAAGAGGATTTTGACGCGCGAATGAAGAGGATTTTGACGCGCGAATGAAGAGGATTTTGACGCGCGAATGAAGCGGATTTTGACGCGCGAATGAAGCGGATTTTGACGCGCGAATGAAGCGGATTTTGACGCGCGAATGAAGCGGATTTTGACGCGCGAATGAAGCGGATTTTGACGCGCGAATGAAGCGGATTTTGACGCGCGAATGAAGAGGATTTTGACGCGCGAATGAAGAGGATTTTGACGGACGAATGAAGCTGATTTGATGTTCGAATGAAGCGGATGAATGAAGTGGATTTTGACGAGCCAGTGAAGTGGATTTGACGGACGAATGATGCGGATTTGATGTGTGAATGAAGCGGATGAATGAAGTGGATTTTGACATGCGGATGAAACGTATTTGACGCGTGAATGAAGCGGATTTGACGCACGAATGAAACGTATTTGACGCGCGAATGAAGCTGATTTGACGCACGAATGAAACGTATTTGACGCGCGAATTAAGCGAATTTGACACGCGAAGGAAACGGATTTGAAGCGCGAATGAAGCGGATTTTGACGCGCGAATGAATGAAGAGGATTTTGACGCGCGAATGAATGAAGAGGATTTAGACGGGCGAATGAATGAAGAGGATTTTGACGCGCGAATGAATGAAGAGGATTTTGACGCGCGAATGAATGAAGAGGATTTTGACGCGCGAATGAATGAAGAGGATTTTGATGAGCCAATGAAGTGGATTTGACGGACGAATGAAGCGGATTTGATGTGCGAATGAAGCGGATGAATGAAGTGGATTTTGACATGCGAATGAAACTTATTTGACACGCGAATTAAGCGGATTTGATGGACGAATGAAGCGGATTTTGACGTGCGAATTAAGTGGATTTGATGGACGAATGAAGAGGATTTTGACGTGCGAATGAAGAGGATTTTGACGTGCGCATGAAGAGGATTTTGACGTGCGCATGAAGAGGATTTTGACGTGCGCATGAAGAGGATTTTGACGTGCGCATGAAGCGGATTTTGACGTGCGCATGAAGCGGATTTTGACGTGCGCATGAAGAGGATTTTGACGTGCGAATGAAGAGGATTTTGACGTGCGAATGAAGAGGATTTTGACGTGCGAATGAAGAGGATTTTGACGTGCGAATGAAGAGGATTTTGACGTGCGAATGAAGAGGATTTTGACGTGCGAATGAAGAGGATTTTGACGCGCGAATGAAGAGGATTTTGACGCGCGAATGAAGAGGATTTTGACGCGCGAATGAAGAGGATTTTGACGCGCGAATGAAGAGGATTTTGACGCGCGAATGAAGAGGATTTTGACGCGCGAATGAAGAGGATTTTGACGCGCGAATGAAGCGGATTTTGACGCGCGAATGAAGCGGATTTTGACGCGCGAATGAAGCGGATTTTGACGCGCGAATGAAGAGGATTTTGACGCGCGAATGAAGCGGATTTTGACGCGCGAATGAAGCGGATTTTGACGCGCGAATGAAGCGGATTTTGACGCGCGAATGAAGCGGATTTTGACGCGCGAATGAAGAGGATTTTGACGCGCGAATGAAGCGGATTTTGACGCGCGAATGAAGCGGATTTTGACGCGCGAATGAAGCGTATTTTGACGCGCGAATGAAGAGGATTTTGACGCGCGAATGAAGAGGATTTTGACGCGCGAATGAAGAGGATTTTGACGCGCGAATGAAGAGGATTTTGACGCGCGAATGAAGAGGATTTTGACGCGCGAATGAGAGGATTTTGACGCGCGAATGAAGAGGATTTTGACGCGCGAATGAAGAGGATTTTGACGCGCGAATGAAGAGGATTTTGACGCGCGAATGAAGAGGATTTTGACGCGCGAATGAAGAGGATTTTGACGCGCGAATGAAGAGGATTTTGACGTGCGAATGAAGAGGATTTTGACGTGCGAATGAAGAGGATTTTGACGTGCGAATGAAGAGGATTTTGACGTGCGAATGAAGAGGATTTTGACGTGCGAATGAAGAGGATTTTGACGTGCGAATGAAGAGGATTTTGACGTGCGAATGAAGAGGATTTTGACGTGCGAATGAAGAGGATTTTGACGTGCGAATGAAGAGGATTTTGACGTGCGAATGAAGAGGATTTTGACGTGCGAATGAAGAGGATTTTGATGTGCGAATGAAGAGGATTTTGACGTGCGAATGAAGAGGATTTTGATGTGCGAATGAAGAGAATTTTGACGTGTGAATGAAGAGGATTTTGACGTGCGAATGAAGAGGATTTTGACGTGCGAATGAAGCATATTTTGACGAGCGAATTAAGAGGATTTTGACGTGCGAATGAAGCAGATTTTGATGCGCGAATGAAGCGGATTTTGACGCGCGAATGAAGCGGATTTTGACGAGCGAATGAATCTGATTTTGACGTGTGAATGAAGAGGATTTTGACGAGCGAATGAATCGCATTTTGCTGAGCGAATGAAGCGGATTTTGACGTGTGAATGAAGCGGATTTTGCTGAGTGAATGAAGCGGATTTTGACGTGTGAATGAAGCGGATTTTGCCGAGCGAATGAAGCGGATTTTGACTCTCGAATGAAGCGGATTTTGACGAGCGAATGAATCGCATTTTGCTGAGCGAATGAAGTGAATTTTGACGTGTGAATGAAGCGGATTTTGCTGAGCGAATGAAGCGGATTTTGACGCTTGAATGAAGCGGATTTTGACGAGCGAATGAATCGGATTTTGACGAGCGAATGAAGCGGATTTTGACGTGTGAATGGAGTGGATTTTGAGGTGTGAATGAAGTGGATTTTGACGTGTGAATGAAGCGAGTAAACTCAAAGTGTTCACGCATCTATTTATGCGCGAATAGCCGATTCTGTGCGTTCCGCGTCTGGTGTGAACACAGCATTAGGTTGCTGAAAGAATCATTTGCTCGTGTTTTTTCGCGCTTCACTCGTATGTTTGTTCGTTTCAGAAAGGATCGGATGTCAGAAGCAATTCAATAATCACGCGCATGTTATTATCATCAGTTCAAGAAGTTATTCCAAATATTGACGCGCGGCGAGCGATCGCGAGAAAGCGAAACCGCTCGCACTTTAAACGGGCTCATAAACAACAGGACACACAGATTCTGCTCTTCTTCTTGGCTTTGTGGCTGTTCATCAAGACGACAACAAGGTTTGTTTAAGCTCGGATCGACCATGGCTCGTTATTATATGTATATATTATTACGGTGTAATGTCTCTGGGCTGGGTATTTAAAAATGCCGCCTCCTTTGTTTTCTTTCTCCTGCTTGTGCATGTGTGAGTGACATTTCTATGTAAACCAATAGCGTCCAGTTGCTCGTCTAGCTCCGCCTTTTGGTACCCTTTTGTTGTGGTATGGTACAGTTCGCTTTTAGGTATCTTTTGACAGTGGAAACGGCCATAAAAGCGCACTGAACCGTACCACTCAGTGGAAACGGGCCACTAGAATCCAGCATTCAACACATGCGTAGAAAATGTTTCATTAAAAGATTTTCTGCATCAAATTAAACCGTCAGTCAGAATCAGCCTTGAGCAGAAATCAAACTTAACAATATCAGTTTCAGAGCAAGACAACACGCTGATGATGGAGAACACCAGTAAAAGTTCCCTAAACTCCCCTGAGTGTGGAAATGAAGCAGGAGTGAGCACATGTTCAGATGATGAAGAGCTTCTGCTTCACTTCTGTATTTAACAGCACCTTAACAACTCAACAAACCATCAGGAGAGACCAGTGAATGACGCTAAACATCACACACACACACACACACACACACACACACAAACACACAGAAACAGACATATACACACACACAAACAAAAACTGACAAACACACAAATTTGACAAACAAATCTGACACTAACAGCAACAAACACACACACACAAGCTAACAAACAAACATACACACAAACACAGACAAACAAACACACACAAACAAACATACAAAAACAAACTAATTTGACAAACACACACACACAAAAGCAAGCAAACAAACAAACACGCATGCATACTAACAGACACACAAACACAAACAAATTTGATAAAATAATCTGACAAACACACACAGATATATACACATACACAAGCACACAGACAGACAAACAAGCAAGCAAGTAAACTAACACACACACACACACACAAACAAACAAACAAGCAAGCAAACTAATACATACACACACACACACACACACACACACACACAGACAAACAGACAAACAAACAAACACACAGGCAGAGAGACATGCAAGCAAGCAAGCGCGCGCACACACACACACACACACACACACACACACACACACACACACACACACACACACACACACACACACACACACACACACACACACACACACACACACACACACACACACACACACACAGTGAAAGTGAAAGCTGAGGGGAATTCAGCACATCAGTTTCCTGAACTTTAGCTGTTGAGGAACAACATTCAGAGCTGCTGACGACTGATCTGACAGCTGTCAATCAACACCACAGAGATCAATCACAGCACACTTTATTACCTGATGCCTCAAAACACACACACACAGACACACACACACACACCCTTCTTTCACACTAATAATACCATAGTTTATTTATTAAGCCTTTATGAGTTTATTTTTTGCATTGAACACAAAAGAAGATACTGTGAAGAATGTTGGAGACTGTTAGCCATTGACTTCCATAATAAGTAGAGTCTAGACAACTTAGAACTCCAAACCTCTAGAATAACAGCATCAACAACACTAGTGTACATTTAAAGACATGGAAGGATTTTAACCTACAAGCTGCACACAAATACAGTTTTTAACAGCTAAACAACAAGACCAACTAGAACCTCAAACCTTCAGGAGAACAGTGGCGACACTGGTATACATTTCAAGACATGGAAGGAATCGAACCAACTACCTACACAACTACCTTTAACCACTATACAAGACAAATTTGAACTTCAAACCTCTAGGTTAACAGTAACAACCCTGGTAAACATTTAAAGACATGGCGGGATTCGAACCCACAAACTACACAGATCCAATGGGTTAAAACCACTGTTTGTGCAAACTCAGCTGAATTATCTGGACGACTGATATACAGTGTTCAACCACTAAACAACTAGACAAATCTGAACCTCAAACCTTTAGGTTAACAGTAATAACTCAGATCTTTAATCACATGTTTACATTTAAAGATGCAGAGGGATTCGAACATACAACCTACACAGACCTAATGGCTTGAAACCATTGTTTGGGCAAGTTTGATTCTGAGCGGAATTATCCATCAATTCTTCAACCATTAAACAAATTAGAACCTTGAAACTTTAGGATGACAGTAACAACACTAATTACATTTAATGATATGGAGGGATTCGAACCTACAACCTACACAGATATACAGGCTTTAACCACTAAACAACTAGAAAAAATTTACCTCAAACCTCTAGGATAAGTTACAACCCAGACATTTAACCACACTTGTTTACATTTAAAGACACAGTGGGATTCAAACCTAAAACCTAAACCGATCTAAAGGCTTGAAACTTTGGTTTGTGCAAACATATGAATGATCTGGACC
The DNA here is from genome assembly GCA_903798195.1 of Danio kyathit. Classification (NCBI taxonomy): domain Eukaryota; kingdom Metazoa; phylum Chordata; class Actinopteri; order Cypriniformes; family Danionidae; genus Danio; species Danio kyathit. Next base: position 1,869,708 of record LR812539.1, read on the forward strand.
ACTGATATACAGTTTAACTAACTACTAGACAAATCTGAACCTCAAACCTTTAGGATAACAGTAACAACTCAGATCTTCAGTCACAGTTGTTTAAATTTAAAGACATAGAGGGATTCAAACCTACAACCTATACAGATCTAATGGCTTGAAACCATTGTTTGTGCAAGTTTGATTCTGAGCTGAATTCTGAGCTGAAGAGGATTTTGACGTGCGAATGAAGAGGATTTTGATGTGCGAATGAAGAGGATTTTGACGTGCGAATGAAGAGGATTTTGATGTGCGAATGAAGAGAATTTTGACGTGTGAATGAAGAGGATTTTGACGTGCGAATGAAGAGGATTTTGACGTGCGAATGAAGCATATTTTGACGAGCGAATTAAGAGGATTTTGACGTGCGAATGAAGCAGATTTTGATGCGCGAATGAAGCGGATTTTGACGCGCGAATGAAGCGGATTTTGACGAGCGAATGAATCTGATTTTGACGTGTGAATGAAGAGGATTTTGACGAGCGAATGAATCGCATTTTGCTGAGCGAATGAAGCGGATTTTGACGTGTGAATGAAGCGGATTTTGCTGAGTGAATGAAGCGGATTTTGACGTGTGAATGAAGCGGATTTTGCCGAGCGAATGAAGCGGATTTTGACTCTCGAATGAAGCGGATTTTGACGAGCGAATGAATCGCATTTTGCTGAGCGAATGAAGTGAATTTTGACGTGTGAATGAAGCGGATTTTGCTGAGCGAATGAAGCGGATTTTGACGCTTGAATGAAGCGGATTTTGACGAGCGAATGAATCGGATTTTGACGAGCGAATGAAGCGGATTTTGACGTGTGAATGGAGTGGATTTTGAGGTGTGAATGAAGTGGATTTTGACGTGTGAATGAAGCGAGTAAACTCAAAGTGTTCACGCATCTATTTATGCGCGAATAGCCGATTCTGTGCGTTCCGCGTCTGGTGTGAACACAGCATTAGGTTGCTGAAAGAATCATTTGCTCGTGTTTTTTCGCGCTTCACTCGTATGTTTGTTCGTTTCAGAAAGGATCGGATGTCAGAAGCAATTCAATAATCACGCGCATGTTATTATCATCAGTTCAAGAAGTTATTCCAAATATTGACGCGCGGCGAGCGATCGCGAGAAAGCGAAACCGCTCGCACTTTAAACGGGCTCATAAACAACAGGACACACAGATTCTGCTCTTCTTCTTGGCTTTGTGGCTGTTCATCAAGACGACAACAAGGTTTGTTTAAGCTCGGATCGACCATGGCTCGTTATTATATGTATATATTATTACGGTGTAATGTCTCTGGGCTGGGTTTTTAAAAATGCCGCCTCCTTTGTTTTCTTTCTCCTGCTTGTGCATGTGTGAGTGACATTTCTATGTAAACCAATAGCGTCCAGTTGCTCGTCTAGCTCCGCCTTTTGGTACCCTTTTGTTGTGGTATGGTACAGTTCGCTTTTAGGTATCTTTTGACAGTGGAAACGGCCATAAAAGCGCACTGAACCGTACCACTCAGTGGAAACGGGCCACTAGAATCCAGCATTCAACACATGCGTAGAAAATGTTTTCATTAAAAGATTTTCTGCATCAAATTAAACCGTCAGTCAGAATCAGCCTTGAGCAGAAATCAAACTTAACAATATCAGTTTCAGAGCAAGACAACACGCTGATGATGGAGAACACCAGTAAAAGTTCCCTAAACTCCCCTGAGTGTGGAAATGAAGCAGGAGTGAGCACATGTTCAGATGATGAAGAGCTTCTGCTTCACTTCTGTATTTAACAGCACCTTAACAACTCAACAAACCATCAGGAGAGACCAGTGAATGACGCTAAACATCACACACACACACACACACACACACACACACAAACACACAGAAACAGACATATACACACACACAAACAAAAACTGACAAACACACAAATTTGACAAACAAATCTGACACTAACAGCAACAAACACACACACACAAGCTAACAAACAAACATACACACAAACACAGACAAACAAACACACACAAACAAACATACAAAAACAAACTAATTTGACAAACACACACACACAAAAGCAAGCAAACAAACAAACACGCATGCATACTAACAGACACACAAACACAAACAAATTTGATAAAATAATCTGACAAACACACACAGATATATACACATACACAAGCACACAGACAGACAAACAAGCAAGCAAGTAAACTAACACACACACACACACACAAACAAACAAACAAGCAAGCAAACTAATACATACACACACACACACACACACACACACACACACACAGACAAACAGACAAACAAACAAACACACAGGCAGAGAGACATGCAAGCAAGCAAGCGCGCGCACACACACACACACACACACACACACACACACACACACACACACACACACACACACACACACACACACACACACACACACACACAGTGAAAGTGAAAGCTGAGGGGAATTCAGCACATCAGTTTCCTGAACTTTAGCTGTTGAGGAACAACATTCAGAGCTGCTGACGACTGATCTGACAGCTGTCAATCAACACCACAGAGATCAATCACAGCACACTTTATTACCTGATGCCTCAAAACACACACACACAGACACACACACACACACCCTTCTTTCACACTAATAATACCATAGTTTATTTATTAAGCCTTTATGAGTTTATTTTTTTGCATTGAACACAAAAGAAGATACTGTGAAGAATGTTGGAGACTGTTAGCCATTGACTTCCATAATAAGTAGAGTCTAGACAACTTAGAACTCCAAACCTCTAGAATAACAGCATCAACAACACTAGTGTACATTTAAAGACATGGAAGGATTTTAACCTACAAGCTGCACACAAATACAGTTTTTAACAGCTAAACAACAAGACCAACTAGAACCTCAAACCTTCAGGAGAACAGTGGCGACACTGGTATACATTTCAAGACATGGAAGGAATCGAACCAACTACCTACACAACTACCTTTAACCACTATACAAGACAAATTTGAACTTCAAACCTCTAGGTTAACAGTAACAACCCTGGTAAACATTTAAAGACATGGCGGGATTCGAACCCACAAACTACACAGATCCAATGGGTTAAAACCACTGTTTGTGCAAACTCAGCTGAATTATCTGGACGACTGATATACAGTGTTCAACCACTAAACAACTAGACAAATCTGAACCTCAAACCTTTAGGTTAACAGTAATAACTCAGATCTTTAATCACATGTTTACATTTAAAGATGCAGAGGGATTCGAACATACAACCTACACAGACCTAATGGCTTGAAACCATTGTTTGGGCAAGTTTGATTCTGAGCGGAATTATCCATCAATTCTTCAACCATTAAACAAATTAGAACCTTGAAACTTTAGGATGACAGTAACAACACTAATTACATTTAATGATATGGAGGGATTCGAACCTACAACCTACACAGATATACAGGCTTTAACCACTAAACAACTAGAAAAAATTTACCTCAAACCTCTAGGATAAGTTACAACCCAGACATTTAACCACACTTGTTTACATTTAAAGACACAGTGGGATTCAAACCTAAAACCTAAACCGATCTAAAGGCTTGAAACTTTGGTTTGTGCAAACATATGAATGATCTGGACCACTGATATACAGTTTAACTAACTACTAGACAAATCTGAACCTCAAACCTTTAGGATAACAGTAACAACTCAGATCTTCAGTCACAGTTGTTTAAATTTAAAGACATAGAGGGATTCAAACCTACAACCTATACAGATCTAATGGCTTGAAACCATTGTTTGTGCAAGTTTGATTCTGAGCTGAATTCTCTGAATTATCTATCCATTCTTCAATCATTAAACAAATTAGAACCTCAAACTTTTAGGATAACAGTAACAACACTAGTTTACATTTAAGACGTGGAGGGATTCGAACCAACAACCTACAAAGGTATGCTGTCTTTAACCACTAAACAGCTAGACAAATGAGAACACAAACCTTTAGAATAACAGAAACAACCCAGACCTTTAGCATGCTTTTTACATTTAAAGACATGAAGGGATTCGAACCTACAACCTACACCGATATAAAGGCTTAAGACTGTTGTTTGTGCAAACTCAGCTAAATTATCTGGACCACTGATAGACGGTCTTCAACCACTATACATTAGACAAATTAGAACTCCAAACCACTATGATAACAGCAACAACACTAGTGTACATTTAAAGACATGGAGGGATTCGAACCTATGACCTACAAAAGGTATACAGTTTTTAACCACTAAAGAACTAGACAAATTTTAACCTCTGGGTTAACAGTAACAAGCCAGATCTTTAATCACACTTGTTTACATTTAAAGACATTGGGGGATTAGAACCTACAACCTACACAGATTGAATGGCTCGGTTAGTGCAAACATAGCTGAATTATCTGGACCACTGATATACAGTCTTCAACCACTACATGACTAACGTTAAACAAATTTGAACTCCAAACCTTTAGGACAACAGCAACAAGACTAGTGTACATTTAAAGCCATTGAGGGATTCAAACCTATGACCTACAAAGGTATACAATATTTAACCACTAAACAACTAGACAAATTTAAACCTCTAAGATGACAACAGTAACAACACTAGTTTACATTAAAGGCATGGTGGGATTAGACATGGCTGAATTATCTGAATCACTGACACATAACAACAACACTAAAATACAGTTAAAGACATCAACGGATTTGAACCTACAACCTACAAAGGTATACAGTCTTTCGCCACTAAGCAACTAGACAAACTTAAACCTCAAAACTCGAGGGTAACAATAACAACTCAGATCTTTAAATCACATGTCTTTACATTTAAAGACGTGGAGGAATTCAAACCTACAACCTACAAAATGATACGGTCTTTAACCATTAAACAACTAGACAAACTTAAACCTCAAACCACTAAGATGATAACAGTAACAACACTAGAATACATTTACAAACATCAATGGATTCGAACCTACAACCTATAAAAGTATACGGTCTTTAACCATTAAACAACTAGACAAACTTAAACCACTAAGATGATAACAGTAAACACTAGATTACATTTAATGACATGGAGGGATTCGAACCTACAACCTATACAGATCTAATGGCTTGAAACCATTGTTTGTGCAAGTTTGATTCTGAGCTGAATTCTCTGAATTATCTATCCATTCTTCAATCATTAAACAAATTAGAACCTCAAACCTTTAAGATAACAGTAACAACACTAGTTTACATTTAAGACGTGGAGGGATTCGAACCAACAACCTACAAAGGTATGCTGTCTTTAACCACTAAACAACTAGACCAATTAGAACCCAAACCTTTAGGATAACATTAACAACCCAGACCTTTAATCATGATTTTTACATTTAAAGACATGAAGGGATTCAAACCTACAACCTACACAGATATAAAGGATTAAGACTGTTGTTTGTGCAAACTCAGCTAAATTATCTGGACCACTGATAGACGGTGTTCAACCACTATACATTAGACAAATTAGAACTCCAAACCACTATGATAACAGCAACAACACTAGTGTACATTTAAAGACATGGAGGGATTCGAACCTATGACCTACAAAAGGTATACAGTTTTTAACCACTAAAGAACAAGACAAATTTTATCCTCAGGGTGAACAGTAACAACCCAGATCTTTAATCACACTTGTTTACATTTGAAGACATTGAGGGATTAGAACCTACAACCTACACAGATTGAATGGCTCGGTTAGTGCAAACATAGCTGAATTATCTGGACCACTGATATACAGTCTTCAACCACTACATGACTAACGTTAAACAAATTTGAACTCCAAACTTTTAGGACAACTGCAACAAGACTATTGTACATTTAAAGCCATTGAGGGATTCAAACCTATGACCTACAAAGGTATACAATAATTAACCACTAAACAACTAGACAAATTTAAACCTCTAAGATGACAACAGTAACAACACTAGTTTACATTAAAGACATGGTGGGATTAGACATGGCTGAATTATCTGGACCACTGACACACAACAACAACACTAAAATACATTTAAAAACATCAACGGATTTGAACCTACAACCTACAAAGGTATACAGTCTTTCGCCACTAAGCAACTAGACAAACTTAAACCTCAAACCACGAGGGTAACAATAACAACTCAGATCTTTAAATCACAGGTCTTTACATTTAAAGACGTGGAGGGATTCAAACCTACAACCTACAAAAGTATACGGTCTTTAGCCATTAAACAACTAGACAAACTTAAACCTCAAACCACTAAGATGATAACAGCAACAACACTAGAATACATTTACAAACGTCAATGGATTCGAACCTACAACCTACAAAAGTATACGGTCTTTAACCATTAAACAACTAGACAAACTTAAACCACTAAGATGATAACAGTAAACACTAGATTACATTTAATGACATGGGGGGATTCGAACCTACAACAGATCTACAGCAGGAGAGATTGAGCGGTTTCTTACCCTGCTGAACCAGATGCTGATCTGGGTCTCGGACAGCACGGCCAGGTAGAAGCGTTGCGCGCTGGGCTGGATCCGAAAGGGCCGCTCGTCGCTCCGCAGCGGGCACAGGAGCCGCCTCGGCCAGCCGCTCAGAAAATACATCGCGATCGGTTTCGGGTTCGAGTTCCGACCCAAATCACTGCTCCAGCGGGGCGGACAGACTCCCTCCAGCGGCCTCCATGCAGCAGACGCAAAGCTCAGCCCGGGATCATCATCAGCGTCTCCGGTGTCGGTTCGTCCAAACTCCGCGGTGTTTCTCCGGTAACGGTAGTGGGATGTGCGGCGCTAAAGCCGGTCACAGAGCAGCGGAAGCGGGGCTCAGGCTCTCGGCTCTCACTGCCACACTGGATTGCTGGATTCTGGATTCCGAAGGGAAGTTTTGGATCCAAATTTGTGCCATGAATACTCCACAGTCGCCATCTTTAGTCTCTTATTTATCCTCGATCTGCTCCGGGCTTCGAGGCGCCTCAGAGTCAAAACTGCAGTCAATCGCGCGTCCGTAAGCGTTTTCGTCGGAAGGGGGCGCGCTGGGGCCCGCGGGACTTTAAACTCGTTCATTCATTTTCTTTTCGGCTTAGTCCCTTCATTAATCAGGGGCCGCCACAGCGGAATGAACCACCAACTTATCCAGCACATGTTTTATGCAGCGGATGCCCTTCCAGCTGCAACCCATCACTGGGAAAATTGTTTGTTTATTTATTTTATTGTTTCAAACATAACATTTAAAGAAAATGGTATATACTTACAATATTATATAAAGCAATGCCTTCTCAAGTTTGATTTTACTATTATCGGTAATATTATATATTATTAATATAGGCAAACACAATAAAGATCTAGATTTAAAGCTGTTTATTTTCATAGAAAGTCTATTTTCTTTATTTTTTCCTAATTGTTTAATGATGTCAGGATGATTAACAACATATAAAGACATACATAAACAACATAGAACATCAGATAAAGTACAGAAACAAATGTTTAATTATCACAAAACAAGCAAACAAAAACAAAATATAGGCCACGGTTATTTACATGGAAAGCCATTTTAATGTCCTTTATAGACAACATTAGGAATTATAGTCAATTAGAAAATGTGTGTTGGGGGTCTTACCCAAAAGTAAATATTTACCTATTATACATAAACAAAGATGTACAAAGATGAACAGCTGCTGAATACAGCATTTAGAGTGTAAAGTGTATTTTCATAAAGCCATATTTAATGCTGGTGTTTGTGTATAATGTACAGTGCTCTCCGGCTTATTTACTTTAATTTTGTACTGTCAATTATCTTTATTTATTTGTCCTTAAAAGCTAGATTATTTAAATGATGCAGACCTGAATATACTGTAGAAACGGTGTCTCAGTGGTTAGCACTGCAAGAAGGTTGCTAGTCTCGGCTGGGTCAGTTGGTGTTTCTGTGTGGAGTTTGCATGTTCTCCTCGTGTTGGCGTGGGTTTCCTCCGGTTTCCCCCACAGTCCAAACACATGCGCTATAGGGGAATTGATCAACTGAATTGGCCGTAGTGTATGAGTGTGTGTGTGAATGAGACTGTAGGTGTTTCCCAGTGATGGAGCTCGAAGGACATCCGCTGCGTAAAACATATGCTGGATAAGTCGGCGGTTCATTCCACTGTGGCGACCTCTAATTAATAAAGGGACTAAGCTGAAGGAAAATGAATGAATGAATATAGTGTAAACACTTGTGTGACCTGAGTCTAATATTTTGACAGTACTTAGCTGATCTGTTAACCTGTAAACTGACCTTTATGCATTATTATGGATATTCTTCATAGTATTTTAGTTTCTGTGATCATTTTGGCTGTCAATATAAGTCATTTTGGGGTAAAAGGGTGTATTTTAATATTTTTAAAATACATTATTTAAGATTTTAATATTCATTTCATGACATTTTGACATTATTTCAAATCTATTTTACACTAGAAAAACGAATGCGCCTCAATAAACCTGTAAACATATATAAAATCATAGTAAAACGTAAACAAAAAGCTGTGCGCCATTTTGTAACAAGCTTCTATTTTGTTGACAATACTTTTAAACTGTATATATATATAATTTTAATGATTAAAACAACAAAACAAATAAACAACAATATAAAAACAGATCAGTTCAGCCATTAGTCTGTGGACAATAATAGATATCGTTTTTATGAACACGCCATTTTGTGTAAGGAATAATAATAATGTTAACGAATGATTAAAACTCTTCATTGTTGACATGTGTGTGACTTGTACACGTTGTAAATGAAGGTGTGTGTGTACTTCAGCTTTTTCAGACTCGTGTCGTGTTTACATGCTCGTGCCCGCGAGGATTGCGTGTAAGCAGAAGCTTGTGTTTGGCGCTCTAGTCTCCCTTCAATTCTGTTTTTCGTGACGCAGTGAACGTGTTGGCGTCATACGTCACTTCCTTACAGGCGGCGTGAACGCGCACGGTCCCGCGTCCTGTTGTTGATAGACAAGTTAACAAGAATTTTTAATATTATTTATTAAATTTCCCATTTATTATATTTTAATAACGTTTGCCCCTAGCTCATAACTAAACACAAACGTCACACTAATGTAAAAACAGTAGTTGTACCGAATATTATTTATTAAATCACCCAATAAATTGTATGTTATTAACACCTACCCCTACCCTAACCACCACAGTACTGTAAAAATATGAATTATTGTTATACAGTGTTACAAAAATGATATATTGACGTGCTTATTCACAGCTGTATCCCTTCTAGACTTTACCTCCGCGCCCAGAGCGCGCGCGCCACCTGCTGGACAAACAGCGCAATACACTGCACATTTCATTAATCAATAATATACTGCAAATTAAATGATAATGAAACTACAGCCTCCGTAAATGACCAAAAAGCGGAGTTTCCATTAAGATTTCCTTTTAGATGTTCTTTGAAAAACCTTTGTTTTTATTTTTATGCAAATAAAACAAGGCATTACTATATTTATAATTATATTTATTACCATACTACACTGTTATTTTAAGTAAGTTATAAGTAAATAAAGTAATTAATTATAATTTAAATATTTTAAACAAGACCGGCTACTTAGTGATGATAAGCAGGGCTGAGCCTGGTCAGTATCTGGATGGGAGACCACATGGGAAAGCTAGGTTGCTGTTGGAAGTGGTGTTAGTGAGACCAGCAGGGGGCGCTCAACCTGTGGTCTGTGTGAGTCCTAATGCCCCAGTATAGTAAAGGGGACACCATACTGTCAGTGAGCGCCGTCTTTCAGATGAGATGTTAAATAGAGTTCCTGACTCTCTGTGCTCATTAAAGGGCACCTATTTTACCCCTTTTTTAAGTTGTAAGATGAGTCTTTGGTGTCTCCAGAATGTGTACAGTTCAGCTCAAAACACCCATCAGATTATTTATTATAGCTTTCTGAAGTTTGTAATTTTCTGCTCTGAACACTATGTAGCTGTTTTTGTGGCATGTGCCTTTAATGTTGGTTCTCCCTGCCCACTGTTCCCACATGCCTGTCAAAGTGTGCCTCAATCTCCGCCTTGCAGGGCCGTGCAGAGGCTTTCCAAAGGGCATGTGCATAGTAGAAGATCAAGGTGGAGATCGCGAACAGACAGCGGGGGTGGGGGGGTGGGGGTGTAGAGCGTGAACTAAAGAGCGGGGGTGGGGGGGGGGGGGGGGGGGGGGGGGGGGGGGGGGGGGGGGGGGGGGGGGGAATGGGTTGTTGTTAGTGGAGGACATTGCGAACTAAAGAGCGGTGGGGAGGTCGGAGATCGCGAACTGAAGAGCGTGTGGGGGGGGGGGGGGGGGGGGGTTGATGGAGATCGCTAACTGAATACTGGGGGTGGGGGGTTGGAGATTGCGAACTGAAGAGTGGGGGTAGGAGGGGCACTTACTTTAATTTTGGAAGGGCACGTTATATCCTGGACTCAAAAGGGCATGTACACTGCACAGGTTGAGCCCTATGTGTGCACGTGCCTGTCGCCTTGGCTGCGTCAGATAAACAGCACAGTGACAGACAAGAAGAAAGCAGATCTCACGTAACCTTTGTGAGAAATACTACAGTAAGAACTTCCCCAATGATTATTTGATGCATTTGTTGTGGAGTTAATGAGTCGATGAGAACGATGAGTCACACACAATGTTGTTACAAAGTTCACACACACACACACACATACACAGTGCACACGTTTAGCTTTGCACTGTTTTTTGCACGCAAATGTGACAGGATACAGGTTAATATCCACTGCTGTATGGATATCCGTTATGTTAATGTACAAAATAAACCTGATTTAATGTCCACAAACTGGGATTGAAGCGTCTTTTATAATTGTACTGGCTGTGCTGATGAAGACGTAAGAGGTAAAATCTCTGTAATTCATTACACACATGCACTGTTTTAAACACGTGTTAAACCTGTGAAACTCACTCTTGATCACATTTGATGATGACTGATGATCACAGAGAGCTGAACAGATCTTTTATTCCCGGTTGTTTTGCGCTCGTCCTGTCTTGTTGATATGATTATACACGTTACTATGAAGACATGTTAATATGCAGCTGTCAATCAATTCGGTGGGCGGGGAAACCGAACTCCTACATCAAGTTGTGGTCGGCCTCAAAATGGGAGGGACTTGGATCCTAATTAACATCAGGAAATTAAAAAAATAGACATTGTGTTTCTATCACCCCAATATGACTGTGGAGACACTATGCCTACACACAGTTCTGTTCAAACTGCTTACAAAAGAGGATTTTCATCATAGGTGCCCTTTAATAATCCCATGGCACTTCTGATAAACAGTAGGGGTGTAAGCCCGGTGTCCTGGCCAAATTCCCTCCATCCCTTACCCATCATGGCCTCCCTATCATCCCCATCCACTGATTGGCTCTGTCACTGTCTCTCCACTCCACCTATAGCTGGTGTGTGGTGAAGCACAGGCGCCGTTGTCCTGTGGCTGCCGTCGCATCATCCAAGTGGAGCTGCACACTGGTGGTGGTGTGGAGAGACTCCCCTCATGATTGTGCTTTGGGTGTATGGCCATACACAATAAATGCGCTATATAAATACACATTACATTACATAATAATTCATTCAGTAAAACATTATGCAGCTATAAATGTTACAATAAACACCTAAATTACACTTCAATAATATCAACTGTCCATTTACCTGTTTATTACTACACTTTAGTAATAATATTAAGTAAATAAATGGCTATAATTAATATCACATAACTCTTGATTATAATTAGGGAGACACGGTGGCTCAGTGGTTAGCACTGTTGCCTCACAGCAAGAAGGTTGCTGGTTCGAGCCTTGGCTGGGTCAGTTGGTGTTTCTGTGTGGAGTTTGCATGTTCTCCCCGTGTTGGCGTGGGTTTCCTCCGGGTGCTCCGGTTTCCCCCACAGTCCAAACACATGCGCTATAGGGGAACTGATAGACTAAATTGGCCGTAGTGTATGAGTGCGTGTGGGTGTGTATGGGTGTTTCCCAGTACTGGGTTGCAGCTGTAAGGGCATCCGCTTTGTAAAACATATGCTGGAATAGTTGGCGATTCATTCCACTGTGGCGACCCCTGATGAATAAAGGGACTAAGCTGAAGGAAAATGAATGCATGAGTATTTATATAGCAGACGTCAGTACAGTATGTTCGCGTTATAACCAAGATTGACCCCTAAAAGCCTCATTAAAGTAAAGCAACAGACAGAAATAAAATAATTCTACATTTATTAAATATTGAATCCCATAAGTTACACGGAGGACTGATGATGCTGATCTGAGAAGGTCAAAATCCGGCAGCGAACACACAAACACCATGGAATGATGAAGGAAATTAACTGCTAAAGCATATTAACATAATCAAAGCTACTGAGAAGATTAGTGTGTTTGTGAGAAGAGAGTGTGTCTCTGTTTGTGTGTGTGTGAGTGTATATAAGTGTGTATGTGTGTGTGTGAGAGAGAGAGAGAGAGAGAGTGTGTGTGTGATTTAGAATATATGTGTCTGGAAGTGCGTGTGCCTGTTTGTGCATGTGTGTAAGTAAGTGCATGTGTCTGTTTACATGTAAGAGAGCGTGTCTGTGTGTGTGTGTGTGTGTAGATGACTGTATAACTGCACTATAGCTCCTGTCTCTCCATGTGAAGGCTGTCATTGATCTGTATATTGGTGTGTGTTTCCTCATCATCAGTCTGCCTTTTTATCTGACACCGTCTTCGGTCCGTTCGCTGTCGATCCGTTTGCTGCTCCATTACACTCAGCCTGAGGACAAACAAAGACAAAGATGAGCAGAAAACGCACGCACACACGCACACGCACACACACAGTCATATCAACAGTCTGGAAGCTGGAATTTGAATTCCTTTGTGTTGCGTCTGCCATACCCCTATAACAACTTTGGAGATGTAACATATGTGGGGGCTCGTCCGGGATATCTCAATTTTTATATGTACAGTAGGGCTGGGCGATTTTTTCGATTAATTCGAATTTACGTTTTAAGACGATTTATTTTTTTATAAAATCGAGGTATAACAATTTTTTAAAATAAAAATATTAAAGCAGCTTTTCCACTATCGTGCCAAACCAGTCTAAACTGTTAGACAACCGTGCTGAATTGTGCTGACAGATTCTGTGTGTTGACGTCGCGGCTCTGTTGATGAGCTACCACAGCTGGCTCAGCGCAAGCGCGCTAGCCCATTGTCGCGGGGTGCGCGCGCAGTCAGCGGAGGCGTGCGATGCGGCACCAGGCGAAAGTATAAATCCAGCTTTACACTCAGGGCCGGCACGTCTATAGAGGTGATCTAAGCAGAATAGTGAGCGAGAACCCCCCGGTCCTCACTTTCATCCGCGACACCCACCCCCTCCTAGTCCTCTTTCATCCGCAAACCGGTGAGTTTCTATTTCACTTTCGGGTTGGGGGCGTTCGCCTAGAGCGCCAGTTCAGCTTGCTCCAGCCCTGATTACACGATATACATTACACAAAATATTAATCTAGGCTAAAAGTTTTATTCGTTGCTAGAGCTTAATTAATTTGATTGACATTTAGGCAATGAGACCTTTACTTCGCCTGACTGAGCGTGAGTTTATTGCATGCTGCGCTGTATTCGGTAGCACAGATCGCTCTGATCTGGGTGAGAACTTTACCAGCGACTACATGCGCTGCTGAAAGCCTTTTTTCCTGCTGCGCATCGAATCAACAACAACATATATCCGTGAAACACGAACTTGCAGACTCTTTGAACAACGAGGAAATAATTGCACCTAATTGAAAGCCCAGACGTCTGGTTTTTATACCTGCGCACCACCTGAAGGACGGTTACGGCGTGTTGTGAATGTCGGCTGTCACCGCAGAAAGTCAAATCTTTCTTTAATTTGGACTTTTGCTTGAAAGCTTTACGGAGTGGCACAGTAGCTGTCCAAGGTACTGTAGCTATGAATTAAATCATAACCCATATATGCACCAATAAACAAGTCAAATGAATGAATGAATAAAATAAATATGGATTCTTAAATGTCGGTATTGTTTTTACTCCAAAAAAATATCAACACGTTTTGACAAATGTTTTATTAAAATAGATTGAGCAATTTCCAACATTTCAGCTATAGGCTGTTATAGGATTCAGTTAAATACAAGATAGACATTTAAATATAGAGAGATATGTAACAGGTTTCTGTGGGGTTTTTTGTTGTTCACGGTGATCTTTAATATATACTGGGTGGTGTAGCTACGTATTTTCTAAAACGTCAAGCAGGAGTTTGTCTATAGGAATGTAATAGGCTACACCTTGTTGACCAATTTATGTATGTATGGCCATTAAAAATACATGTTCCTTAACCAGATGCTTTTTCAAGTTACTTATAAAGAGATTGTTACTTCAGTCATGTTGTTGTAATGTTTTAGGTTGACTATAGTTACACAGTAAAAAAAAAAAAAAAAAAATCAAAATCGAAATCGTGAATCGAACAAACTTTATGAAAAAATCTAGATTTTTTTTTGCCATATCGCCCAGCCCTAATGTACAGTTGAAGTCAGAGTTATTCGCCCTCCTGTGTATATTTTCCTCAATTTCTGTTTAACGGAGAGCAGATTTCTTCAACACATTTCTAATCATAATAGTTTTAATAACTCATCTCTAATAACTCATTTCTATTATCTTTGCCATGATGATAGTGGGCGTCACGGAAGCGAAGTGGTTAGAACTGTCACCTCACAGCAAGAAGGTCGCTGGTTTAAGTCCTGGCTGGACTAGTTGGTGTTTCTGTGTGGAGTTTGCATGTTCTCCCCGTGTTGGCGTGGGTGTTCTCCGGGTGCTCCGGTTTCCCCCACAGTCCAAACACATGCACTATAGGGGAATTGATGAACTAAATTGGCCGTAGTGTATGAGTGTGAATGAGAGTCTATGGATGTTTTCCAGTGCTGCATTGCAGCTGAAAGGTAAAACATATGCTGGATAAGTTGGCGGTTCATTCCACTGTGATTTCCACCCAGATTAATAAAAGGACTAAGCTGAAAAGAAAATTAATGAACAAATAAACAAAGACAAAAATAATCCCACATAAATACTAGTTGAGAAATTCAGGAAAGTCTGAACACAACCAAACTGACCTGTGTTTAAAGAGTATTTAAAGACAAACGGTGGATCCACTTAAACAACATAGGGGAAACAATAACACATAACATTTATAAATAACGTATTTACTAATCAAACAAATTCGAAATGAAAGACACTTTCAAAATAAAAGACATAATTACTTAAAATAAACAACATAAACATGTCTGTACTGTATATGTGCGAATCTGAGCAATGTGTGTGTATGTGTCGGTTAATGAACGAGCACACAAGTACGTGTGTGTGTGTGTTCATTAATAAATGAGAACGTGCGTGTCGTATGTATGTGTGGGTCTGACCGAATGTGCATGCATGTATGTGTGTGTGTGTGTGTGTGTGCGTTGTTACCCTCAGTCTTGTGTGGCCATATGGTTGGCCATCACAATTGCATTTATTTATAATATTGTACATAACATATATTTTTATATCATTTTATACATTTCTATTATTTTAATAATATTTTTAATAAATGTTATTGATTGAGTTTGCATTCATTATTTACGCTGCATTTACTGTTAGCATTTTGTCATGAATGCAGTAATGCAATGTGCCATGTTATTGGTATGTGCTAATTATTATAGCATTGCAGATTATATTACTGCATTACTAAAAATAGCAAGTAAATGCAATGTAAATAAAATAAATGACTGTACAATGAGGTAAAGGTGAATTGAATAAGCTAAATTGGCCGTAGTGTATGAGTGTGTGAATGAGTGAGTGTGGGTGTTTCCCAGTACTGGGTTGCAGCTGGAAGGGCATCCGCTGCGTAAAACATATGCTGGATAAGTTGGCAGTTCATTCCGCTGTGGCGACCCCTGATTAATAAAGGGACTAAGCCAAAAAGAAAATGAATGAATGAATAGCACATAATATTTGACTATATTCTTCAGGACACTAGTATTCAGCTTAAAGTGACATTTAAAGGCTTAACTAGGTTAATTAAGTTAAAGTTAGGGTGTACTCAGGGCGCACTCACACTATAGCCGCTTTTCCACTATCGTGCCAAACCGTTCTAAGAACACTTCGGTACGGTTACGGTTGTTTCTCCACTGAGCCTGGAACGGCGCGGCACGATTACAAACCGTTCTCGGCCCGGAATTCTCAGCACGGTTAGACAACCGTGCTGAACTGTGCCGACAGATTCTGTTTGTTGACGTCGCGGCTCTGTTGCCAAGCTACCACAGTTGGTTTAGCGGAAGCCGCGCGTCTTCAGACATCCACATGTAAACTACACTACATTTAATATAAAAAAATGATACAGGTCTAAACCATACAGTTTGAAAAGGGTTTTAAACCCATAGAGCAATCTGGCGGAGAAGGGAATCACTGGCTCACCACATTCTTACGAACATATTTTATTTATTAAAGTTATTATTGCATTGACCTGAATATAATTAACCATGTATAATTACTAACCCGCCATCTAAAATCTTAAAATAATAAAATAGCCTATTGTTTTATTCGTGACTAGAGCTTGAATAATTTGATTGACAGGCAATAAGAATTTACTTCGCCAGACTGAGCGTGAGTTTAGGGGAGAGCGGGGCACAAACTAACACTTTTTGGTTTTGGTCAAATAATGAACAAAGTAATGGGGTTAGACAAACCATATTTTTTACCAACAACACACAAGCCTCTCCTACAGATGAGCACTGGAATTATGATCGCCGGACCTTTAGTTTCTGTGCAGTATTTCCAAAAGTGCCAGGAGTATAAATGTTACTATTTACCCCACCTGCGGGGCAAGTTGTAACAGACAGGGGGTTAGTTGTAACACATGCTTATAAAGGCAGATTTCACACTATTAATTTAAATTCAGTTTACTTTAAAAAGTAGCTATATTTCCTCAATAATATGGGCTCATTTCTTTTTGTATTCTACATAGCACAGTATGTTTATTTATGTTTTTGTTTATTGGATAAACACATTTGAATCTATTTGCATTATTATCCATTTATCCATTATTATACACTGTATTTATTTGCATTATTAGCAATAAAATATATATTTTTTTCTACTAAAACAATTTTTTCTATAAAAAAAAAACATTTTTATTTAAAAAGTTCTCAACATTACACTCAAAATTCAAAAATATATTTTGTTAGTTTAATTGGTGTCCAACAGTGTGTGGCTTATCTGTAACACCCTGTTACAACTAACCCCACTGTGTCATGTTTTCCTCAAAACTGGCTAGCAGTCACTGTGTGTTTTATACATCTTTCAAAATGGTTTCATCTTTTAGCCTAGAAGACGGTGATCACAACAATATAAGATTTTACGCTCATACTTTCACTGATTTTTTTCTAAATAAAAAAATATCGACTGTAATAAAAAATACTTTTATGCTAGAAAAATGAATTCTCCTGTGTATCTTATCCAAATTTCACCGAAAATGTTCAATAATTGGCAAGAAGACATCTGCCGACAGGCACTGTGGTGAAAACCTCGGAAGCATGCCATGATTAACCCTGAGCAAATACCTTAAAACTCAGTGTTACATTTAACCCCCGATACTTTGTGCCCCGCGCTCCCCCTATTGCATGCAGAGCTGTATTCGGCAGCACAAAAACTCGCGCTGATCCGGGTGAGATCTTTACCAACGACTAGGCTACATGCACAGCTGACAGCCTTTTTTTTCCCACTGCGCATCCAATAAAGACACGGTTAACATCATCGATATCCACAACAAAACCGCTATATCTTGGATCACGAACTTGCAGACTCTGAGCAACTGGGAAATAATTGCACTTTTTAATTCAAAGCCCAGACAGCTTGTTTTATTATTTAATGCCAGTTAGACTACCTGAAGGACTGTTACGGCGTGCTGGGATGTCATCCGTCACCGTAGAAAGTCAATTCTTTCTTTAATTCTTTGGACTATTACTTGAAAGCTTTACTGTAGCTAGGGTTGGGCGATGTTGACAAATTTGGCATCGTACGATGTCTGATATGAACATCGGCGATGGACGATGGTATCGTCGTTGTAGGCGGGGTGGGGGTCTTTGTTGTAAAATATCAATTAATTCATAACGAATTTAATAATTGTAGCCTATCGTTTTCACTCCCTGACCCACATGGTCTTTGCTTTACCTATGACCAAACCATAAATAAATAAAGTTATACACAAATTACCACTTGTCAATCACTTTTTTTCCGCGGGACTCTGGCATGATCAGGCGGAGTGATTTATGTCCTTATAATGGCTTTTCCCCACAGCTGGTGGCGGAGACGAGACGAGAGTTCGTTTGGAGTTCACTGTCATTTATTGTATTAATGATAACTTCCTTATTTTATTATTATTATGAGGACATAATAACAAGTAAAGATGCTAGGGCTCGACCGTTTTGGTCACACTTGCGCCTGATATTTTATGCGACCTAAAATATGTATTTGAAAGCATTTGTGCTAGTGCATACATATTTACCGTGCGACCTGTTTTCACTGCAGAATCCTCACCGCATGCGCGGATTTAGGAGACATTTATGCAGGATGCATCTTTGCACCTAAAGACGCCAAACGCAGCGCTCAGGAACAGATTAAAACAGTTGTCATGTGAACTTGCTGAAGTAAAAAAGCCCGGAATGCTTTCCCCGCCTTTGTGCTCTTACTATTGGCCCAGTGCGCTAGAACTGAACGCCAATGGATTGGTTAATATCAGCTGTCAATCACTCAGTCAACGCCTTCACATGACAGGAGCTACAGCCGCGGAAATGTGACGCGCTGAAGATGAGAGAATGAAAATAACACTGACAGATTTAGTTTTAGAAACCACCTAAAGTGAAATAATGGCACATCTGATTAGTGATCATGTGCTGAATGTTAATCCACCATACACTTTTCCAAGAGTGGATAAAAGACTTCCAGTGGCTTCAAGTCCGCTATGAAAATATCTAAAGCCATTCACTGTAAAGTCTGTGGGACGGGGTTTACAGGTAACAGCGTTTGCCACTGAATCTACACATTTTAAGCGCGAGAGGAGCTGTATAATCCTCACGATGTATTTAATCCTCACCATGCTGACAGTGCAAACAGCAGCTATAAGTATAATATAACACAGCTCATGAAAAGACCGTTATTGCTATTAAGATGACATGCAAATAATAAGTTATATATCAATGTACATGTGGGGCGGGGCGATGGATCACGATGCCGGCTCAGCATCGTCAAGTTTATCAGCCATCGGCGATGGACGATGACATCGTCTATCGGCCCAACCCTAACTGCAGCTGTCCAAGGTACTGTTGTAAGATTTAAATTATAGCCTATACATGCACCAATAAACAACTGCAACGAATGAATAAAGAAAATAAATATGGATTCTTAAATGTCGGTATTGTTTGTATTAAAATAAAATATCAATACGTTTTGACAAATTATAAAAATAAAAAATGAGCAATTTTCAACATTTAGCTAGACCTATAGGCCATTATACGATTCAGTTAAATATAAGTTGGACATTTATGGGGCCATGTAACATGTTTCTGTGTGTTTTTTTTTTGTTTTTTTCTCGGTGATCTTTAATATAGCTACGCAAAATATTTTCTAAAACGTCAAGCAGGAGTTTGTCTATTGCTCGTTTTTATGAAGACAAAAAAATTATTAAAATAACAAAAATAAAATGATAAAAATACAAAGATAAAAGATAGTCCTTTATATGCTTTATATCCTGATATGCTATGTGTTTCATATTTGTTTTTTATTTAACTTGATGCATTCGTTATTTAATGTTTGAAAACTGAAACAAATAACAACCATCGCTTAAAAGGTTATATTTTACCATCAAAATGTAGGTATTTTATATCATTATCAACTTTTGATAGGCTAAAAAAAAAAATCGCGGTGTAATTTAATTGATTGTTAAAAATGAAATAATTTAAGTGCTATATTTTTTATTAGTGAAAGTGCCCGCTCACTTTTGACAAGGCCTGTCCAAAAATATACTTCTGCCACTAATACAAATGCACTATTAATGTTGTGTTATGTCCCAACCAGTCTAGGGTTGGCGGGAACAATAACAAAAGTATAAATAATTAAATATATTAAACTTTTAAATACTTAATTTAGGGTTTTCCCCTTCTCCTGTCCCAACTCACAATGATC
>LR812539.1:1899954-1964954 GCA_903798195.1 Danio kyathit
AAGAGACTAAGCCGACAAGAAAATGAATGAATGAATGTGTTATTAATTTAATTAAAAAATATTGGAGAAGTATGGAAATACAGCCTCTGTAATAAATATAATGATGCAGAAGTACTGCATATTCGTTTTTAATTATTTGCTACTATTTTACAGTTAATAAACCCAAGCAAAACTAATGCTTTATTCATTTATTCAGACCAAACGATTTTCATCGTGTCAAACAGAATCACATTTAGTCTGATCCCTTTAATATATCTGAAATGATATAGTTTAATATAGCTGAGCTGTGAGGTTTCGTGTTGACAGGAGTATCTAATCTGCTGAATCACCAACAAACATGACGAACGGTATTTATTATGTCATTTATACTGTACATCTCATTTATTATGAGACCGAATTGATACTTCTCATCTTTGACTGACATTATACAGTCGAATATATATTCATATTTCACACTCTTTCTCCATATCTACATGTGTTTACATGATGAACTTAGCGTTAGCTTGACAAGATCTGACAGTTTCCTGTTTATAGTCTCACGTCGGATATAAACACGCTCCTTTCTCGTTACGATTCAAATATGTGAGCAGAAAACGAATTTAATGAATGTAAAACCACTGTAAATCACAGTAAAAAGGTGTAAAAGTGTGTAAAACTCACCTTGTTGTTGGAGTAATGTTGTGTGACACGACAGACGCGGAGTTTGTGGGTTTTTGCTAGAAGGTATACAGCTGCGGCCGGAAGTTAACGAAAAGTATTTATATTATTTGATAAACAACCCATTAATTTTATTTTATTAATGTATACACTTACCCCAACTCTAAACCCAACCATCAAAGTAATGTAAAAACAGTAAATATACCGAGTATTATTTATATTATATATTAAATGACCTATTAACTGTGTTTTATTAAGCCTAGCCCTACCCCTCACAGTAATGTAAATACAGTAATGATTGTAGAGTGCCACAAAACACATACAAATGATGCTATATTGATGAGTATACGCAGCTGTATCCCCTCTAGACTTTACCGATATTATTTTGTGTCGTCAGAGGAGTGTCGTGAGTCTCTGCTCACAGTGGCGCCACCGAGCGGCGCAGAGGAGCAGCAACACACACACACACACTTCATAGAAATGTATATAGACATTTCTCTGCAAAATGGCTTATTCATATTTATTGTTTTCAATGTGGATAAAGCTCATCTGTGCACACTAGTGATGAACATTACTAATTATTCCCAATTAATGAACAATATTTATTATTAGTAGTGTAATTAAGTCCCTTTAAGGTATTATTAGGTCTTTATATATTTTATATTTAAGTATCCTACAGTCTTTAATAATACATATTATAAGTAATGTAATTATTGAATAATAACAAAGCCCTTTAGAACTCTCTAGTGTTTGATAATAATTATAATAAGTAGTGTAATGCGCTTAATTTGTTTGACATTTATTTTATATAACGTTTATAGGTCTATTTTGACTTTATTTTAATAACATTTTAATTAAAAATTTAAATAGGCCTTTTATTTATTTGCTTTATTTTAATTTAATATATATTTATTTATTTATATCTAACTTTTATTTATTTAAACTTAACTATTTACCTTATTTGAAGTTTTATTTATTTATTTTAATTTAGTTGTTTATTTTAATAAAAAATATAACATTTTCTTTTTAAATAATTTATTTTTAAAATTATAATATTAAAAATATTATTATTTATTTAAATGTAACTTTTATTTATTTATGGAAATAAATTTATTTAAATGTATTTATAGTTAACTATTTATTTATTTAATTTTACTTTACATTAAATTGTATTTATTCATTTTACACTAAACATTATTTATTTATTTATATGCATATTTTAATGAAATTTCATTCATTTAGCTGTAACTATTAATTAACTTCATTTATTTTAATTTAATTTGTATTTATTTAAATGCATATTAATTTAACTGTATATTTTAATTTAACTTTTTAAATTTAACTTTATTTTAATGAAATTTAATTTATTTATTTAGATGTAACTATTTATTTTACTTCATTTATTTTAATTTAATTTGTATTTATTTACTTATTTATTTAAATGCATATATAATTCAATTATATATTTTAATTAAATTTATTTTAAACGAAATTTAATTTATTTAAATGTAACTGCATTTATTTTAATTTGCATTTGTTTATTTAAATGCATATATATTAATTTAACCATATATTTTAATTTAATTTAAATAAAATTTAACTTATTTAAATATAACTTTATTTTACTTCATTTATTTAAATTTAATTTGTATTTGTTTATTTAAATGCACATATTTAAATCTAATCATTTATTTTACTTTAACCTTATTTTAATGACATTTAACTTATTTATTTTAATGTGACTATTTACTTCATTTAATCAAATTTAATTTGTTTATTTATTTAAATGCATGTTATTTTAACTATATATTTCAATTTAACTTTATTTTAATGAAAATATATTTATTTATTTAAATGTAACTATTTATTTCACTTCATTTATTTTAATTTGTATTAATTTAAATGCATTTATTTTAATTTGACCATATTTTAGTTTAACTATATATTTTAATTGAACTATCAAATGAAATTGAATTCAAATAAACTATTATTTTATGTCATTTATTTTAATTTAACTATATATTTAAATGTAACTTTATTATAATGAAATTTAGTTTATTTATTTAAATGCAACTAATTTATTTTATTAAATTATTTTAATTTAATTTGTATTTATTTTTATGCAAATATTTTAATTTAACTTTATTTTAATTTAATTTATTTTAATGAAATTTGATTTATTTATTTAAAAGTAATTATTAATTTTACTTTATTTTAATTTGTTTAGTTATTTAAATGCATATTAATTTAACTATAGATATTTTAATTTAACTTTTACATGAATGAAATTGAATTTATTTATTTAGACGTAACAATTTATTTAACTTAATTTATTTTAATTTAATTTAATTTTATTTATTTATGTGTAACTATTTTAATGAAAATTTATTTATTTAAATGTAACTATTTATTTTACTTAATTTATTTTAATGTATTAATTTAAATGCATTATTTTAATTTAGCCATATATTTTAATGTAAATGTATTTTATTAAAAATTGATTTAACTGCAAATAATTATTTTACTTCATTTATTTTAATTTAAATTGTATTTTTTATTTAAATGCATATATTTTAATTTAACCATATATATTTTAATTTAACTTTATTCTAATGAAAATTGATTTATTGAAATGCAACTATTTATTTTACTTCATTTATTTTAATTTAATTTGTATTTATTTATATTTAACATTATTTATTAATGTATTTATTTTAACTAAAATTTAGCTATTTATTTAAATGGAACTATTTATTTATTTTTAATAATTATTATTATTATTACATTCTTTAAAAAAAAAAAACAGAAAAAATGCCTTTTCATTGTACAAAGTATTTTTATTGTATTTTCTTATAAATCCACAGGGGGAAAATGCATTATTTATGTACAAAACTGTACAATTATTTGTGCAGTCTGAATATAGAAATCTGACAGCAGATGCAGCTGATATAAATCGAAGGCCACTGAGTTTACCATCATACACTGATAATAACGAAGGCAAGATTGAAAAGTGCGTCGATTCGGCACATTAAAGACGCGTAACACACATTCATTATATTCAGTCTCAGCTCTCATCAACACTTCAACTCAAAAATGAGCAATATCCGCACATAAATCACTCATCAAGTGCAATAACTCGATGTTTGGCACGTCAGATATCATGAAAACATACAAAAGTCACATCGAATGGCTCAGAGATCCACACCAGTGAGCATCTGGAGAAACAGTGCGTTAAACGTGAAGATTCACTATTAATACGGTGTATTTTAGTGCAATATTAAAATACATTCACTGCTGGGCAGGAGATTTACAGCAGTGGGATTTTTATTATGCTTTTAAAGATGATCTGCTGATTAATTCTGCGTTAATTTGAAAAGCATATAGAAAATACTGTAAAAAATCTGAAATGTTTTTACTAATATAATATAACTGGTTTATATTTGAATATATTTTAAATATTAATTTATTTTTGTGATTTAAAACTGAATTTTTAGCATCATTACTAGTCACATGATCATTCGGAAGTCATTATAATATGAAGATCTAATGATCAAAATGAACAATTTATTATTATTATGTTGAAAACAGTGGGATATAATTATATATAATTATAATTTTCAGCTTTTTTGGAGAATAGAAAGTTAAAAAACAGCATTTGTCTGAAATATTAATCTTTTTTGACATTATTAATGACATTATTATGTATTTTTTCGGGGTTTTCACCTTTATTGGACACGACAGTAGAGAGTATTGGCAGGAAGGCATGGGGAGCAAAGAGAGGGGAAGGATCGACATAGAACCCCGAGGGGGAAATCGAACTCAGGTTGCCGTGAGCACCGGAGTGCATGTGTCGACGCACTAACCACTACACCACTGGCGCCTACCTTATTCATCAATTTAATCAAACGAAAGCATCCTTAATAAATGACGGCATTGATTAAAAATAAATGTATGAAATGTTTCTGACTGCAAACTTTTGAACGGTGTAGTGTATACTGTTATAAAAGCTTTTTATTTCAGAAAATGTTCATCTTTGGGTCCTTTTAATCATTAAATTATCCAGAAAAAATTATAAATGTCACGATCACCTGCAATCCAGCCCTTGTAGATAACTAGCAACACTTACTATCACCCAAACTACAATTCTGCCACTGAACCGCACTACACTTCCCATCAGGTACCTCACTCACACACCAGTTCCGGACCACCCATCTGATTAGTGTGTTTGCAATCAAGAGAAATCTGGGCCAGGTGTGTGAGTGAGGTGCCTGATGGGAAATGTAGTGCAGTTCGGTGGCAGAATTATAGTTCGGGTGATAGTGTTTCCAGCGATTTACAAGGGCTAGATTGCTGGTGATCATGACTATATATGTTTATTGTAATTATATAATTATATTTATTACAATTATATAACAACTATTATACATATGGGCAGCACGGTGGTGCAGTGGGTAGCACGATTGCCTCACAGCAAACAGGTCGCTGGTTCGAGCCTCGGCTGGGTCAGTTGGTGTTTCTGTGTGGAGTTTGCATGTTCTCCCCGTGTTGCCGTGTGTTTCCTCCGGGTGCTCCGGTTTCTAAACACATGCGCTATAGGAGAACTGAAGAACTAAATTGGCCGTAGTGTATGTGTGTGAATGTAAGAGTGTATGGGTGTTTCCCAGTGTTGGGTTGCAGCTGGAAGGGCTTCTGCTGCGTAAAACATATGCTGGATAAGTGGTTCATTCCGCTGTGGCGACCCCAAATTAAGCCGAATGAATATATATATATATATAAAATTAGTAATGTTACCATTATAATTATTATTAGTTTTATATAATGTTATGTATAATAACAATAGTAATTATTATATAATTATAATAAACATTTTTGAACAGTAAATCAGCATATCATAATGATTTCTGAATGATCATATGACTAAAGAAAATAAAATAAAAATCCCAAAAATAAATTACATTATAAAATATACTCGAATATAAACCAGTTACATTAAATAGTAAAACTATTTCAGATTTTTACTGCTTTTACTGTATTTTGGATCACATAAATGTAGGTTTGGTGAACAAAAAAAACATAAACATTAGAAATCTGATTGTAAAGCTGATGTCCAGCAGTGTGTTCTGAGTTACAATGCGAGGTTATTGTGTTATGATTTTAGCATCTAGTTTAAGGAAAGCCGATACAAACACATGAAACGTAACATATCAAAACATAAAGTGTGATCCTTCCTGCTCGACAATCAACAAACACAGATTGAACACTTCCAATACTTCAGTTAAGAGTTCAGTAACACTAAAATAATACTCGGAAATCAGTCAGCGTTCAGTGTTTGAGGAGCACAGTCGACATTTACACGAGTACATAAAGACGGCAGAGTATTATCACCTACACAAATCCACAAACACTAACTCAATAAACCTTAATGTTAGTATTTCACACTCATAAAATCATAATTAAAGGCACAGTGAACTGATGGCACCTGCTGATTGAAATAAAACGAGTGTCTCTTAAAGGCACAGCGCGTTCACACACTGATCCATGTGTGTGTTTTTCAGAGAACTGATGGTTTGGTAACACTTATATAAACAGAAGCTTGTGTTTGGCCTTTAAATGTTATAACCTCAGTGTGTGTGATTATTAAAGGTGCTGTTAGTGATTTCAGGAGCTTCATAGACTTTAAACGCTTCAACCCCTGCTCATTAAAAGACTCCGCCTACTTAAAACAGATTTTCTGACAAGCACAGCCCAATTTGCTGATTGTGACAAATCTCACCCACTTAAACACATTTTCCTTGCAAACCCCGCCCACTTTAAAAACACATTGCCTAACAAACCCTGCCCAATCAAACACACATATGATGACAAGCACTGCCCACCAGCCAATTTGCATACTGTGACAAACCCCACCCACTTAAACATTTTTCTGGCAAACTTTAAAAACACATTCCATAACAAGCCCCGCCCACTCAAGTATACATACTTCTATAAGCCCCCCCCCATTTAAAAACACATACTGTGACCAACCCAGCCCACATAAACACATTTTCTGGCAAACCCCGCCCACTTAAAAAAAAATCTGCCAAACCCCGCCCATTTACAAAATACATTTTCTGGCAAACCCTACCCACTCAAACAAATTCTGACAAACCCCACCCACTTAAACAAGCATTCTCTTTCAAACCCCACCCACTTCAACAAGCATTCTCTTTCAAACCCCACCCACTTAAACATGGATTCTCTTTTAAACCCCGCCCACTTAAAACATGCATTTTCTTTTAAACCACGCCCACTCAAACATGCATTCCCTTTTAAACCCCGCCCACTTAAAACATGCATTCTCTTTTAAACCCCACCCACTCAAACACTCATTCTTTCAAACCCCACCCACTTAAACAAGCCTTCTCTTTTAAACCCCGCCCACTTAAAAACTTGCATTCTTTTAAACCCTGCCTACTTAAACATTTATTCTTTTAAACCCTGCCTACTTAAACATTTATTCTTTTAAACCCTGCCCACTTAAACAGGCATTCTCTTTTAAACCCCACCCACTAAAACAGGCATTCTCTTTCAAACCCCGCCCACTTAAAAACATGCATTCTCTTTTAAACCCCACCCACTCAAACACTCATTCTTTCAAACCCCACCCACTTAAACATGCCTTCTTTTTTAAACCCCGCCCACTTAAAAACTTGCATTTGTTTAAACCCTGCCCACTTAAACAGGCATTCTCTTTTAAACCCCGCCCACTAAAACAGGCATTCTCTTTCAAACCCCGCCCACTTAAAAACTAGCATTCTCTTTTAAACCCTGCCCACTTAAACATTCATTCTCTTTTAAAACCCCCTCCACTTAAACAGGCATTTGCTTTTAAACCCCGCCCACTTAAACATTTGCTGGCATTACCCACAAACTTAAAAAACACATTTCCTGGCAAACCACGCCCACTTAAAAGACACATTCTCTTTCAAACGCCGCCCCCTCACAGATTGTCTGAGGTTTGTGGTTTAACAAAGTGGGTGTGTTTGTTTTTGGTGGGTGGGGTTTAACACAATGTCTTTGTTTTAGTGGGCGGGGTTTAATACAGATGTTCGTTTTAGGGGCGGAGTTTAACACTGAAGGGGTTTGTTTTGTGGTCGTGGTGTAACCGATGGTGTTTGTTTTGGCGGGCGGGGTTTAACACTGAGAATGTCTTTGTTTTAGTTGGTGGGGTTTAACACTGAGGGTTTGTTTTAATGGGCGGGGTTTAACATTGAGAATGTCTGTTTTATGAGGCAGGGTTTAACACTGTGGGTGTGTTTTAGTGGGCGGGGTTTAAAACTGTGGGTGTGTTTTTTTAGTGGGCGGGGTTTAATACAGATGGTATTTGTTTTAGAGGCGGAGTTTAGCACAGAGAGTGTTTATTTTTGTGGGCGGGGTGTAACAGATGGAGTTTGTATAAGTGGGCAGGGTTTAAAACTGTGGGTGGCTTTAGTGGGCGGGTTTAACACTGGGTATGTTTGTTCTAGTTTAGTGGGTGTGCTTTAGTGGGCGGGGTTTAACATTGTGGGTGTGTTTTAGTAGGCGGGGTTTGACAGAGTCACCTGACCTTTATTATTTGTCTGTTCCTCTCAGTACAGCGGCTCTGACATCTACATCGTATAAATCGCTACAGAAAAACTGACTGGACAGAGTGTGTGTAACCGTAATGATGGACACTGAGGGCTGATTGTGTCATTTAGGACAGACTCTAGTGTTATTTCTAATAACTATTTCAACATAACATCCATTAAATCAGCTTTTATGCTGCTGAAAGTGTTTAAATATGTAACTGTAGAGATGACCTGAAGTGTGTGTGTGAGCAGAAACAGATGACTTCAGTCCTGAGGAGGAGTCAGTGTGACCCAATCATGACCACACACACACACACACACACACACACACACACACACACACACACACACACACACACACACACACACACACACACACACACACAGTGTTTGATAGACAGCATCTGACACACACACACATGCACACACACTCAGCAGTGGTTTAAGACTTGTCCACGGGCATCATCCCGATATAAGTGCCGTTTTTCTCGTCTTGATCGTCCACTTTGGCGCTCACAGGAGCATACGACGTGTCTTTCTTTGCAGAAGGCTAAAAGGAAAAAAGAACAAGATTTAGCATGCAACTCAGTGTGTGTGTGTGTGTTATCAGTCTAAACATCCTTTATGCAGAAGTGCAGTCAAATGAGACATATTACAAGTTCACAGTTCTCTATTCATACACTCCAGAAAGTGTTTAAGAGTTGAAATCAGCAGCACACTTCACTTGATTAAGCAGGAGTCAAACTACACTGTAAAATATCTATAAATGAGCAGTTTTTCTGTATTTTGTGATTCATGTTTTTAATCATGTTCATTTCTGCTTCTGAATTGCATTATGGGATCTTTCCTCAAACAACTGTTAATCAAAAGTGTCCTTTCTGAACATTTATAATAGTCTGCAGTGCTGTATTGTCTGGGTTGGTGTTGCATATTACGCTACAGAAGCCTTGTAATAAATTTTCTGTTATTTCACACACTTATTTCTCTAGATATTATTTATTATTTGATTTTAAATCAATAAAAGTCACTTTGTTAAACTGTAGAGTTGAATTTTCATCATCAGAAGTGGACAGAGCAGAGATCAACATCCCATAATGCAATTTACCACCGCAAATAAACACAAAACACTTGAGAATCACTAAATACTTTTTCACTAAATAGATATTTTTGACAGTGTAGTTTCACATTTCTTTGAGTATTTGATGCTTTAATTGGAAACAAATGCATTATATGACTGCATTATAGCAATGTTTGTTTGTTTTAAATATGTATAATTCTGTATAACCGACAATATGTCTTACATTAAGTGTAATGGTTTGTTTTTATTTAAAATGTGTGTTCATCATTTTTTATTTGTTATTCAAATGTATAAATAATATAATTTTATAAAGTGGCTTTTTGGCATATTTTGATATTATATGTTTTTATATTTATATAATGTGATGTGATGAATATAATATAATGTGTTTTTAATTATAATATTGTGTTGTTCACACTAGCTATATTCTTATTTATTTACATTTACAGTTTTATGCTAAAGTTTGGCCACCCCTGATAATTTTCATAACCTGCTGGCCTTTCAAATCTGCAGTTTAATTTGGATATATTTTATACTCTAGGGAAAAATCAACACTTCAGTTCTGACATAACATTTATTTAATCAACAGATACAATGCAAGTTAAGTCTTAACAAAAACAGACAGGTGCAAAAATTTGGGCACCCCAACAGAATAATGATATCAATCTTTTGTAGAGCCACCCTTTGCTGAAATAACAGCCTGTAGACGCTTCTTATAGTCAAGGATGAGTGCCTGAACTCTTGCTGAAGGCATTTTGGGCCACCTTGCAAAATGTCTCCAGTTCAGTCAGGTTTGATGAGTGCCAAGCATGATCGGCCCTTTTCAAATCAGTCCATAGATTTTTCAATGATGTTGAAGTTTGGGGACTGGGATGGCCATTCTAGATCATTGTATCGTCTCTGAGCTTGAATTCCTTGGTAGATCTGGACCTGTGCTTTGAGTCATAGTTCACAGCCACAGCCATATCACCCTGCAGCCAAGACCGGTTGCTCACTGAAGCTAAGCAGGGCTGAGCCTGGTCAGTACCTGGATGGGAGACCACATGGGAAAACTAGGTTGCTGTTGGAAGTGGTGTTAGAGAGGCCAGCAGGAGGCGCTCAACCTGTGGTCTATGTGAGTCCTAATGCCCCAGTAAAAGTGAAGGGGACACTACACTGTCAGTGGATGCCGTCTTTCGGATGAGACGTTAAACCGAGGTTCTGACTCTTACATTAACAATTCAATGGCACTTCTCGTAAAGAGTAGGGGTGTAACCCCGGTGTCCTGGCCAAAGTATCTCAATCGGCACTTACCCATCATGGCCTCCTAATCATCCCCATCCACCGAATTGACTCTATCACTGTCTCTTCACTCCACCAAGTGTGTGGTGAGCGCACTGGCACTGTTGTCCTGTGGCTGCCGTCGCATCATCCAAGTGGATGCTGCACACTGGTGGTAGTGTGGAGAGAACCCCCTCGTGATTGTGAAGTGCTTTGGGTGTATGGCCATACACAATAAATGCGCTATATAAATACACATTACATTACATTACATAGTTCTGCTGAAACATCTAACCCTGGAGTAACTTCAGCCTCTTGACTGATTCCTGAACATTGTTCATAGAATCTGCTGATACTGTGTGGAATCCACGCCACCTTTAACTCTGACAAGGTTTCCAGTACCTGTGTTTGCCACACATCCCCACAGCACGATGCACCCTCCACCACATTTTACAGAGGTTGCAGGTTCTTCTGGAATGCTGTGTTCTTCCACCATGCAAAGCGCCTATGGTTGTGGCACCTTTCCACAGTATATTTCTCCAAATTGATTCAGCTTGTCCGGATGAGCCTTTGCATACCTCAAATGACTCTTCTTTTTGGCAGAATGCAGGAAAGGCTTCTTCTGCATCACCTTCCATTGAGCTGTTTTTTTGTGAAGAGTTTGCTGGATTGTGAGATGATGTACAATGACATTATCAGATGTTCCTGGAGCTCTTTGGAGGTGGTCTGTGGTCTGTTTGTGATCACTCTAACCTAAGCCTTCGCCTTTCAGATATTTTTCTTGGCCTACCACATATTTCCTTCTTAAGGACTGTTCCTGTGGCCTTCCATTGTCTTACTATATTTCTGACTTTGGAGATAGACTTTAAACCTTTGTGATAGCTCTTTGCATCCTTCTCCTGATTCATGTTGATGAATTATCCTAGTTTTTAGGCCATTAGGAAGATCTTTCGAGATTCCCATGTTGCTACTCTCTAGTTAACAATAAGAAGCACAACTAGCAATCAGCTATCTTAAATACCCTTCTTCATGATTGGTTATACCTGTGTTAGGATTGTTAAGATTCACTGAGTCGCTCAAATCAATGATGTGTTGTAATCAATCAACATTAAGTTACTACAGGTTTTGAAATCCACACAAAAGAGAGGGGGCCCAAACTTTTGCACAGCCTATTTTTCAGTTTCAATTTAATTTCACACATCTCAATACTGCTACACTATGTACTTCTGTCTGAAAAACGTATATTTGTAATGCAATGCATATTTGTTATATTTTTTGAGTGCATAAAAGTGTCAGTAAGAATGCAGTTATGAACATGCACCGCTGCGGTGAGGTGTATGTAAACAGGACTAAACTAGTACTGTCAGATGGTTTAGTGAGTGTGTAAACAGGTTAGTGAGTGTGTGTGGACTTACAGCAGTGCAGTGGAAAGCCTCAGCAAAATCAAAGCGCTTCACTTCAGTCTAAATAAAGCAGAGCAGCAGAAAAGCATGAGTTGTGCAGGTTAGACATGTTAATGAGCAGTGATTGACAGCAGTGTTGACCAATGAGAGCAGCGTGAGCAGGTTAGTTGCATCACGGCCAGTTAGTGAATCAGATTTATATTTAGAAACACTATCATTAACAAAACAGGCACACTGAAGCATGCAGCATGCTTTTAAATAGATTAAATCATTAAATAAGGTTTGTAATTGTGTCCTTGGAGCAGAAAACCTTAGGTATGATTGTTATAGATTATTAATTATATATTATAATTATAGAAAAAAAAACTATACTAAAATGATTAGATTATTAAGTAAAGATCATGTTCAATGAAAAGATTTTGTACAATTCATGTTTAAATATTTCAAAACATATTTTTTATTAATACTATGCACTGCTAAGAACTTAATCTGATCATCTTTAAGGAGATTTTCCTCATCATTTAGATTTATTTTTGAAAACCTTCAGATTCTAGGTGTTCATTTAGCTGTATTTTATTCAAATATTCTCCTAATAAACCATACATCAATGCAAAGATTATTTATTCAGATTTCAGATGTATTAATCTCAATTATCAAACATGACTGGTTTTGGTGTCCATGGTCAAATTTACATGCAGTTTATCCACAATTTAAAAACATAATCTTAAAAAAAACATGGCTTGTAAAATTGAAAAAAATATTTATGCAATATCAAACACTGAAATGAACTAAACATGCAATGAGCCCTTTTATTTCTTCTAGTAAGACTTCTAGTACCTCAGCATGTAATTCTTTTATTTAGATCCACTACAAATGCAACTTTTTACCTCCTTTTTCTTCCAACATCCCTTTTTTTGTCATTATTTGATAGTTTGGTTTCGACGACCAACACAAAAATCTTTTGAAACATTTTGAAAACATTCCAAAAGAGAACGTTGCAAAACAAGAATGTTCCAAATGTTCCATTCATTCATTCATTTTATTTTTGGCTTAGTCCCTTTATTAATCCGGGGTCGCCACAGCGGAATGAACCGCCAACTTATCCAGCACATGTTTTACGCAGCGGATGCCCTTCAAGCCGCAACCCATCTCTGGAAAACGTCCATACACACTCATTCACACTTATACACTATGGACAATTTAGTCTACCCAATTCACCTGTACCGCATGTGTTTGGACTTATGGGGGAAACCGGAGCACCTGGAGGATACCCACGCGAACGCAGGGAGAACATGCAAACTCCACACAGAAACGCCAACTGACCCAGCCGAGGCTCGAACCAGCGACCTTCTTGCTGTGAGGCAACAGCACTACCTACTGTGCCACTGCGTCACCCCAAATGTTCCAAATAATATTTATTATATAATATTATTATTTATTATTATTACAGAGAATATTTCAAATGAGAACGCTCCAAAGGTTCCAAAAGCAAACATTCAAAACATGAGAAGAGAATGTTGCAAAAAAGAATGTTCCAATAGAGAACATTCCAAAAGAGTTTGTTCCAAAAGAGAACATACCAAAAGGAAACGTTCCAAAAAAGAACGTCCCAAAAGTTCCCAAAAAAGAACGTTCCAAAAGTTCCAAAAAAGAGAACGTTCCAAAAGAGAACGTTCCAAAAGTTCCAAAAGAGAACGTTCCAAAAGTTCCAAAAAAGAATGTTCCAAAAGTTCAAAAAGAGAACGTTCCAATTTTTCCAAAAGAGAATGTTCCATGAGAATGTTGCAAAAGACAACATTCAAAAAGATAACATTCTTAAAGAGAACGTTCCAATGGGAATGGGAATGTTCCAAAAAACAAAATTTCAAAATAACATTCCAAAAGAGGACGTTCTAAAAAGGAACATTACAAAAGAGAACATTCAATCAAAAAACGTTGCAACAGAGAACATTCCAAAAGAGAACGTTCGAAAAGAAAATGTTCCAAAAGAGAACGTTCGAAAAGAAAATGTTCCAAAAGAGAATGTTCCAAAATAACATTTCAAAATAATGTTATTTAGATTTAGTTAGAATGTTAAAAGAATGTTAAAATAGAATGTTCCAAAAAAAAACATTAAAAAAGGAAATGAGAATGTTCCAAAAGACAAAATTCCAAACTAACATTCCAAAAGAGAATGTTTCCAAAAGAAAACAATCCAAAAAAGAACATTGCAACAGAGAACACCAAAAAAATGTATGTAATTTAAAGTGAACATTATAAAAACATTTTAAGAACATCAGTCCAATTTCTAACCCTGATTTTCTCAAATATCCTTTTTTTTTCTCGACAGCAGTGAGTGTGTGAATGGGAATTTTGACTTATAAAGGTTAATGTAGAAGAATAGCGTTTTGTTTTCCATCAAACCCACAGAACAGGCACATAAACATCCACTAAATTAGTTTGTGTGAACTGTGCTGACAGTAAATGTCAGATTTATGTGGGAAACTGAAGAGTAAGCTGGATTAGAATGGATAATATTTTTTCCCAGACTTCATTACCCAGGGTTCCCACTTTAAGGCAAATGTGAAATTCCTTGATTAAAGGGAAACTAATAGCAACAAACAGAAATAAACAGAAACAGTTGTGCTTCTATATTATTAATACTAAAATAATGTTAAAACAACAACATACTATTCAAATGCTTTTAGTTTAAATATCATTCTGCATGACTTTAATAGCCACTATGAGCACAACAATGGGTAAATCACCTCAGATTCAGAAAATGAGCTTTTTTGCATTTATTACTGTACTTCTGTACATGTAAGTATTATTACTAATTACTATTTGTGTTGCTTTGTAGTTTCACAAACTTCACATTTAGCTTTTCTATCATCTAATTTTTAACATTCAAAATGACCACTTAAAATCTCTTAATTTATATGATCTTATTAAAATGATTTTATTAAAAAAGATATTAAAATTATAAAATTAATATTATTTTAAAGCTTATAAATTTATATTAACATAAATGTACTGTAAAATTACATTTTTGATTTGAAAATTACATATATGATATTCTAATAATTTAACGATATTCCAGAAATTCCATGATATTCCAGGAATTCAATGATATTCTAAAGATTCCATGAAATTCCAGGAATTCCAGAATATTCTAAATAATGTGTGATAATCCAGAAATTTCAAGATGTTCTAAAAATTTTATGATATTTAAAAAAATTCCATGCTATTTCAGAAATTCTATGATATTCCAGGAATTCCATATTCCAAAAATGTTATGATGATATAAAAATTCTATGATATTTCAGGAATTCCATGATGTTTCAAAATTTCCATGATATTCAAGACATTTCATGATATTCCAGGAATTCCATAAAAATCCAGGAAATCTATGACATTTGAGAAATGCCATGATATTCCAGAAATTCTATGATATTCTAAAAAAATCATGATATTCCAAAATTCCATGATATTCCAGAAATTCTATGATTTTCTAAAAAATTCATAATATTCCAAAATTCCATGATATTCCAGAAATTCCATGATATTCTAGAAATTCCATAATATTCCAAAATTCCAGGATATTCCAGAAATGACCCGTGGGAGTGCAGTTTTACCTTGTTCTGGTAGTAACGGATGGCGAGGATGATGGCTACGATCAGCAGGATGATTCCCAGAGCCACGAGAATCAGCGGAAAATGAGAAACCAGAGTCACGACCAGAAGCAGCTTGTGGATCCTCTGTGCTGAAGCATCATCGATCACCACAGACTGCACACACACACACACACACACACACACACACACACACACACACACACACACACACACACACACACACACACACACACACACACACACACACACACACACACACACACACACACACACACACACACACACACAGAGAGAATCAAATCGATTTACATTTATGATGTGTTTTTGACGCAATGTTAATGTCCATTTGATATCATTTTAACATCGAGGTGCCCAGTAAAACTAAATAAAGACTTGCTGTCGAAATAATTATGAACAAATGTTATTTCAGTAATGCTCATAACAGAAAATATCTTTAAAATTATGTTTTTTTTTGTGTGTAACACTTGAGTTTGTCACAATTCCCGCTATTTACTACTGGCTTATTAGCTGCCTATTATTAAGATATGAACTGTTTATTAGCATTTATAAAGTATGATCTTATTTTATATCGCTAATCCCAATACCTAAACCTTAATAACTATTAATGAACAGCTAGTAGTAGTGCTAAACGTCAAAGTTTATGGTTTGCTATTAGCATGAATTGTACATTAAAATAAAGAGTGACTGTGTTTTTTAAATTAGTTTTTACTAACACTTTAGTTTAGGTCATAATCCATATAAAAAAAAACTTTAACTAACACTACTAGCTTAAATAAACTATCAATTACTTGTTTATTAATACATATTAAGGTAGTAGTTGGGTTTAGGCATTGGGATTTTGAATGCAAAATAAGAGCATATTATATAACTACTAATAAACACTTAATATCTTTATTATAGGCAGGTATTATTACTATTAATAATTACACAAATGATATTATTTTCAACCAGCCAAAGTGGCTAGTGGGGGTGTCTGTCTAACCTGCCACCGCTGAAATCTACCAACATTTGACAGGTGTTAATGTAATGTAATGTGTATTTATATAGCGCATTTATTGTGTATGACCATACACCCAAAGCGCTTCACAATCATGAGGGGGGTCTCCCCACACCACCACCAGTGTGTAGCATCCACTTGGATGATGCGACGACAGCCACAGGACAACGGCGCCAATGCACTCACCACACACCAGCTATTAGTGGAGTGAAGAGACAGTGATAGAGCCAATTCAGTGGATGGGGATTATTAGGAGGCCATGATGGGTAATTGCCGATTGAGGGACTTTGGCCAGGACACCGGGGTTACACCTCTACTCTTTACGAGAAGTGCCATGGGATTTTTAATGACCACAGAGAGTCAGGACCTCGGTTTAACGTCTCATCCGAAAGACGGCGCCCACTGACAGTGTAGTGTCCCCTTCACTTTTACTGGGGCATTAGGACTCACACAGACCACAGGTTGAGCGCCCCCTGTTGGTCTCTCTAACACCACTTCCAACAGCAACCTAGTTTTCCCATGTGGTCTCCTATCCAGGTACTGACCAGGCTCAGCCCTGCTTAGCTTCAGTGAGTAACCGGTCTTGGGCTGCAGGGTGATATGGCTGTGGCTGTAATGTCAAGCCCTGTATATAACCTAAAAATTATTGTGACCTAAAAAACGTTTAGGTCATAATTAACAGCAGCAGTTGTGACCTAAACAATTTTTAGGTCACAATAATTTTTAGGTAGTTAATATTTTTTTAAAATGTTTTAAATAAATGCTTTTTAAATGTTAGTTCTTAGGAGAGCATTCAAAGTAACATTTGCATAATATCTGCATAATTATAATGTCAAAATAATGCATTCATAACTTTTTGAATATTAATATATATTAACATATTAATTAAATATTTGAATATTAACATATTTTTGGGTTTGCTTCTGTTTCTCACCTCGTTCAGAAAGATGACAGGGAAGATGGTGCTTTCCAGATTCCTGGTCATACTGAGGAAACAAAACACAAAGACCTATAAATTATACAACACACACACACACACGCACGCACACGCACACGCACACGCACACACTCACACTCACACACACACACACACACACACACACACACACACACACACACACACACACACACACACAGCTGTTTATGATTAAATCAAGATTAAATATATCATCACATACGGAAATCCCGTTACTCTCTCAAGATGAATGTTGATCTGAGCTCTTTTCATGGCACGAACAGGCACTCCCATAGTCTGAGAAACACACACAAAACATCAACACTGACGAAAATAATTTATAAATACAGGAAATAAATGACTGATTTAAGAAGATACAGACGAGAAACAAATCAAACGATAAGTGCATTTCATAAAATAAGAAAATATAAAAATATCTACAAATTCTTAAATCAAGAAGCATTTTCTAGACAAGTGAAATAATTTTCAGAAATAATGAAATGAGTTTATCCTTAATATACGATAACTCGGAGGAAACCCACGGCAACACGGGGAGAACATGCAAACTCCACACAGAAATGCCAACTGACCCTGTGAGGCGATCGTGCTACCCACTGAGCCACCGTGACGCCCATATATATATATAGGATTAAAGCAGTTCTGAAGGCAAAAGGGTCTCCAACCCGGTTCTAGTAAGGTGTACCCATTAAAGTGGCCAGTATATATATATATATATATATATATATATATATATATATATATATATATATATATATATATATATATATATATATATATATATATATATATATATATATATATATATATATACACATACACTGGCCACTTTATTAGGGCCACTTTATTATTACCGGGTTGGACCCCCTTTTGCCTTCAAAACTGCTTTAATCCTTTGGGGCATAGATTCAACAAGGTACTGGAAATATTCCTCTGGTGACTGTGGAGTACATTTGAGTACAGTGAACTCATTGTCATGTTCAAGAAACCAGTCTGAGAAGATTGGTGCTTTATGACATGGTGCGTTATCCTGCTGGAAGTAGCCATCAGAAGATGGAGACACTGTGGTCATAAAGGGATGGACATGGTCAGCAACAATACTCAGGTAGGCTGTGGCGTTGACACCATGCTCAATTGGTACTAATGGACCCAAAGTGTGCCAAGAAAATCTCCCCCACACCATTACACCACCACCACCAGCCTGAACTGTTGATACAAGGCAGGATGGATCCATGCTTTCATGTTGTTGATGGCAAATTCTGAGCCGACCATCCGAATGTGTCAGCAGAAATGGAGACTCATCAGACCAGGCAACGTTTCTCCAATCTTCTATTGTCCAGTTTTGGTGAGCCTGTGTGAATTGTAGCCTCAGTTTCCTGTTCTTAGCTGACAGGAGCGACACCCGGTGTGGTCTTCTGCTGCTGTAGCCCATCCGCCTCAAGGTTGGACGTGTTGTGTGTTCAGAGATGCTCTTCTGCAGACCTCGGTTGTAACGAGTGCTTATTTGAGTTACTGTTGCCTTTCTATCAGATGGAACCAGTCTGGCTATTCTCCTCTGACCTCTGGCATCAACAAGGCATTTGCGCCCACAGAACTGTCGCTCACTGGATATTTCCTCTTTGTCGGACCATTCTCTGTAAACCCTAGAGATGGTTGTGGGTGAAAATCCCAGTAGATCAGCAGTTTCTGAAATACTCAGAGCAGCCCGTTCAAAGTCACTTAAATTCCCTTTCTTCCCCATTCTGATGCTCACTTTGAATGCCCAAATCCATTGAGTTGCTGCCATGTGATTGGCTGATTAGAAATTTACGTTACCAAGCAGTTGTACAGGTTTACCTAATAATGTGGCCGGTGAGTGTATACAGACTATATACTACATTTTTTGCTTGTCTAAAAAATACTTCTTCATTTAAGAATTTTTAGATACTTAAACCAGAAACAAGACAAAAACTCTAAGTAAGAAAAGCATTATTGCAGTGAAAGCTTTACTAAGAAAAAAAGGCAAATACTCTTAAAACACTCTTTACAATCTTACTCAATCTGATCTTGCAGAGTGTTTTGATTGTAACTCTGACTAGATAAATTGTTTTGTTTTTTGCAGTGAACCACTTTAGACAGGAAAAAAATATATTAGGGAAAAAGACATGCCTCGTGAAATGCAGCGTATCCAAGCCAGTCATATCATAAAGCACTTTGAACAGGAAAGAAATAGATTGAAAGTGTGAAAGAATAGATTAAAAGTGTGTTATCAGACTTACAGGGTTCAGATCCAGGAAGGTCTGATGCTGTTCGTGGACTGGGGAAAGACCCTCCACGGCCTGGACATATTTCTCATCACCCAGATGAAAATGAGGGAAAGAAACGACTACAGGAGCGCCTGGAAATATAAACAACAAGAGAAAATGTATGCATGGCAGACTCTTTTATTTAAAGGAAAATAAGCTGCATTCAAGATTTTAATTTAAATGTGAATAAATAAATATAAATAAATGAATGAATAAATAAATATATTATTAATAATAATATATTAATTCATTTAAATATTATATATCAATATTAATACAATATGATTAATAAATATTATATTATTAATATTATAATAAATAATAAATATACAAAACTATTATCTAAAGTGAAAAACACTGCATTCAAGATAAACAATTTTATGTGAACAAATAAATAAATCTTATAATAATACATTAATTCATTTTAATATCATATATCAGGCGTCACGGTGGCGCAGTGGATAGCATGATCGCCTCACAGCAAGAAGGTCGCTGGTTCGAGCCTCGGCTGGGCCAGTTGGTGTTTCTGTGTGGAGTTTGCATGTTCTCCCCGTGTTGGCGTGGGTTTCTTCCGGGTGCTCCAGTTTCCCCCACAGTCCAAACACATGCGCTATAGGGGAATTGGGTAAGCTAAATTGTCAGTAGTGTATGTGTGTGACTGAGTGTGTATGGGTGTTTCCCAGTGATGGGTTGCAGCTGGAAGGGCATCTGCTGCGTAAAACATATGCTGGATAAGTTGACAGTTCATTCCGCTGCGGCGACCCCTGATTAATAAAGGGGCTAAGCCGAAAAGAAAATGAATGAATGAATTATATATCAATATTAATATAATATCATTAATAAATATTATATTATTAATGCTACAAATATTAAATTTACAAATATGCTAAATTATTATCTGAAGTGAAATACACTGCATTAAAGATAAACATTTAAATGATAAATAATAAATAAATTGATATTAATAATAATATATTATAATTATAATATAATTATAATATATATTACAAATAATAAATATATAAAATGATTATCTAAAGTGAAATACATTGCATTCAAGATACAAATTTAAATGTGAATAAATAAATGATAAAATGAGAACATAAATTCATTGTAATATTATATATCAGTAATATAATATTACTAATATATATTATATTATTAATAATTTAAATAATAAATATACAAAATTAAACACAAATATATATAAAATATATATAGCATATGTTATAAATTATTGCAAAATTTTCAGTATGACATTAGTGACATTTAATGTCATTAAGGTCAATATTATTAGCCCCCTTTAGCAATATTAGTTTTGGATTGTCTATAGAACAAACCACTGTTATACAATAACTTCCCTAATTACCCTAACTTTACCCTAATTAACCTAGTTATGCCTTTAAATGTCACTTTATTGAACAAATAAATAAATAAATATTAATAATAAATATTAATAATATAATTTCATTTTAATATAATATTATTAATGCTACAAATGATAAATAAACAATAATTGCAAAATTATTATCTGAAGTTAAATACACTGCAATCAAGATAAATATTTATATGCTAAATAATAAATAAATGAATATTAATAATAATATATTATAATTATAATATTACTATATTATATTATTAATGCTATAAATAATAAATACACAAAACTATTATCTAAAGTGAAAAACACTGCATTTAAGATAAATAAACAAATATGAATAATAATATATTAATTTATTTTAATATTATATATCAATAGTGATATAATATTGTTAATAAATATTACATTATTAATGCTACAAATAATAAATCGACATATTTGTAAAATTATGATCTAAAGTGAAATACACTGCATTAAAGGTAAACATTTAAATGTGAATAAATAAATATTAATAATAAAATATAAATGAATAGTAATATTATATATTAATAATATAATATCACTATAATACATTTTTCGTTAAACAGAAATGTGGGGGAAAACAGGAGGGCTAATACTTCTGTATATTACATATTATATACATTCATTCATTTATTTTCTTTTCGGCTTAGTCCCTTTATTAATCTGAATCCAAAGCGGAATGAACCGCATATTTGCGTAATTTGTAAATTTAATATTTGTAGCATTAATAATATAATATTTATTAATGATATTATATTAATATTGATATATAATTCATTCATTCATTTTCTTTTCGGCTTAGCCCCTTTATTAATCAGGGGTCGCCGCAGCGGAATGAACTGTCAACTTATCCAGCATATGTTTTACGCAGCGGATGCCCTTCCAGCTGCAACCCATCACTGGGAAACACCCATACACACTCAATCACACACATACACTACGGTCAATTTAGCTTACCCAGTTCCCCTATAGCGCATGTGTTTGGACTGTGGGGGAAACCGGAGCACCCAGAGGAAACCCACACCAACACAGGGAAAACATGCAAACTCCACACAGAAACACCAACTGATCCAGCCGAGACTCGAACCAGGGACCTTCTTGCTGTGAGGCGATTGTGGTACCCACTGCGTCACCTCATATTATATACAATTATAATAAATAAATTAATTCTATAAATTAAATAAGCTATATGATAAAAGTTTATATCTTTTTAGTCTTATCCACTACTCTCTCACCACTAAATAAATAAACTTTCAGAAATCGCATCCAGTGAAACATGAGCAGCGGCTCTATAAACACACACACAATCTAACAAAGAGCAAATTAACCAGTTCATCATCATAGCTAAGATCATAATTAAACATGCACTCAACCAAACATGATGAGTGTAAAATCGCAGTGTTTTGCCCTTTCACACACTTCACTCTTTCTAAAGTCACTGACCCTGTAATGTCCTTGAAACACACATTACGAGTGTTTTAGCAGGAATAACAATGCTTTAACAATGCTATCTTTAATACGAGCCCCATGAGACGTCAAGGCTGTCCTGTCGTGATTTTTTTTCCATGTCGTGATGTTAAAAAGGGAAGGAACTAGTCTCACAAGAACATGACGCGACCTTTGACCTTCAGCATGAAAAAACAATCAGGAGTGACCGCGAGTAACCAGAAGCTAAATAACGCTTCTGTTCTCAACACATGAGGGGAAATGAGACTCCAGCGTTACTGGGACAGAGGTGAGCGTTTTCCAGCGCTTCTGTTTGACAACACACACACTCGCTCTGTTAGTGTGTGTGTCATTCCATACACCTGTAATGCGGGAGAGCACAAATGCTT
The DNA here is from genome assembly GCA_903798195.1 of Danio kyathit. Lineage (NCBI taxonomy): Eukaryota > Metazoa > Chordata > Actinopteri > Cypriniformes > Danionidae > Danio > Danio kyathit. Next base: position 1,923,069 of record LR812539.1, read on the forward strand.
TGGCAATATTATAATCGTGGTGCTGACGCTCACATGAGCACAGCGTGACTGACAACAGTAATAAAACACAAACACTGATATGACCTGAGAGGGGAAATCAGCTGTTGTGTGTTCATGTTTCACTTTATGCTTCACAGTAATACACAGAAGTGACTAGACCTGTTAACAAACGACTGATACAATGCTCAATAATGATTAAACGGGACTGTTTTTACAGTCAACACTTTGAATTCCATAGCATCAGCAACCTGAAATCGCTTGAAATACCCTAGAAATGGCATAGCAGCAGTCTAAAAAGCTTGAAACATCCTAAAAACTGCATAATGACAGCCTAAAACACTTGGGACATAACAACTGGCTTAAAAACACATCGAATACCCTGGCAACAGCATAGCAACATGCAATAACACTTTGAACCCCCTAGCAACAGCATATCAACACGTTATAACAAATGAAACACCCAAGAAACAGCATAACTAAAGCCCAAAACACTTGGGACACCATAAAAACTGGCTTAAAAACACTAAACACCCTAGCAACAGCATAGAAACAGCCTAAAACCCTTGATACACCCTAGAAACAGCATAGAAACAGCCTAAAACCCTTGAGATACCCTTACAGCTGGCTTAAAAACACTTTGAACACCATAGCAACAGCATAACAACATGCTATAACAAACAAAACACCCTGGAAACTGCATAATGACAGTCTAAAACACTTGAAACACCCCAAAAACTACATTTTAACAGGCTAAACAGACTGGGACATTATAACAACCCCTTAAAACACACCTGAAACACCTTAGAAACAGCCTGACCAAGATGGAAAATGACAGTCTAAAACACATGAAAGACCCTAAAACAGCATAGCAACTGCCTAAAACACTTGGAACACGTTAAAAACACTTTGAACACCCTAGCAACAGCATATCATCACCCTAAAACACTTGGAACACGTTAAAAACACTTTGAACACCCTAGCAACAGCATATTATCACCCTTAAACACTTGGAACACGTTAAAAACACTTTGAACACCCTAGCAACAGCATATCATCACCCTAAAACACTTGGAACACGTTAAAAACACTTTGAACACCCTAGCAACAGCATACCATCACCCTAAAACACTTGGAACATGTAAAAACACTTTGAACACCCTAGCAACAGCATATCATCACCCTAAAGCACTTGAAATACCCTAGAAACTGCATAGCAAATGCCTAAAACTCTTGGAACACCCTAAAAACTGGTTTAAAAACACATTGAACACCCTAGCAACAGCATAGCAACACGCTATAACAATTGAAACACCCTAAAAACAGCACAATGACAGCCTAAAACACTTGGGACACCATAACAACTGCCTTAAAAACATTTTGAATACCCTAGCAACAGCTCAGCAACATGCTATAACAATTGAACGCCATAGAAACAATATATCAACAGTCTAAAACACTTGGAACACACTAGAAACCACATAGAAACTGCCTAAAACCCTTGAGATACCCTCACAACTGGTTTAAAAACACTTTTAACACCCTAGCAACAGCATAGCAACACAATAAAACAACTGAAACACCCTATAAAACTGTATAAGACAGTCTAAAACACTTGAAACACCGCAAAAACTGCTTTTTAACAGGCTAAAAAAATGGGAGAGCATAACAATTTACCTAAACACAGGTTGAACACCCTAGCAACAGTATAGCAACACCGTAAAACAATTGAAACACCCTAGAAACTGCATAATGACAGCCTAAAACACTTAGCCAACCTAACAACTGGATTAAAAACACTTTAAACTGCTGTAAAACAAAAACACTGATATGACATGAGAGGGGAAATCAGCTGTTGTGTGTTCATGTTTCACTTTATGCTTCACAGTAATACACAGAAGTGACTAGACCTGTTAACAAACGACTGATACAATGAAAAAACGACTGATACAATGCTAAATAATGATTAAGTAGAGCTGTTTTTACAGAAGGCCAGATGAAAAGCATTTGGAATTGATGAACGTGCAATATTTATCATCTACAATACTGGGGTGAATGTTCTTTAACAAAAGTGCAAGCTGACATGATCAGGAATGTCACTCGCTGTGCCAAAAACTTATTAAAATGCTCATGTTCAGAGTTCAAATCCATCCTAGCAACTGCATGAATCTCTCAGAACACCCTAGAAACTTCATAACAACAGTCTAAAACAATTAGCACACAAGCAACAGCATAGAAACACCCTAAAACAATTGAAATACCCTAGAGTATAGCAATAGTCTAAAACACTTGAAACACCTTAAAACAACACCGTAAAACCTTTGGAACACTAACAACAGGCTAAAAACACGTGGAGTACAACAGCAACTGCATAACGACAACCTAAACCACTTGAAATGCACTAGAATCTGCATAGTGGCAGTCTACAACTCCGGGAATACCATAATAACTGCATAGCAACTGCTTTAAAAAGTTGGTACATCGTAACAAGTGAGGAAAAATACTTAGAACACCCCGGAAAACACTAAGAAGACCCTAGCAACTGACTAAAACACTTGGAACATTCTAGAAAGAGACTAAAACACCTGGAACACCCTAGCAAATGAGACTAAAACTCCTGGAACACCCTAGCAAAAGAGACTAAAACTCCTGGAACACCCTAGCAAAAGAGACTAAAACTCCTGGAACACCCTAGCAAAAGAGACTAAAACTCCTGGAACCCCCTAGGAACTGACTAAAGCAATTGGAACACCCTAGAAATTACAGAACAGTTGGGAAAACAACAGCTTTACAAATTTGGAACATCCTAACAAGTGGGGTAAAACACTTGGAACACCCTAAAAACTGGCCAAACACTAAGAAGACCCTAGCAACTGACTAAAACTCTTGGAACACCCCAACAACTGAGTAAACAATTGCAACACCCTATAAACTACATTACATCCTAAAACATTTGGAATACCCTGGTAACTGCATAGCAACAGCTTTAAAATGTTGGAACTTCCTAACAAGTGGGGAAAACACTTGGAACACCCTAGAAAGACACAAAATACACCTGGAACACTAGTAAAAGAGACTAAAACTCATGGAACACTCTAGCAAACGAGACTAAAACTCTTGGAACACCCTAGGAACTGACTAAAGCAATTGGAACACCTTAGAAATCACATAACACCCTAAAACAATTGGGAAAACAACAGCTTTAGAAATTTGGAACATCCTAACAAGTGGAGTAAAACACTTGGAACACCCTAAAAACTGGCTAAACACTAAGAAGACCCTAGCAACTGACTAAAACTCTTGGAACACTCTTAACATCTAGCTAAACAAGTGGAACACCCTAGTAATTACATAGTACCCTAAAAAATGGAATAATCTGGCAAATTTGGAACAAAATTACAAGCGGGAAAAACACTTGAAACACCCTAGCAAAAGAGACCAAAACACCTGGAACACCTTAGAAAATGACCCAAACAACTGGAACACCCTATAAATGAAACAACATCCTAAAACAATTGGAATAGCCTGGCAACTGCATAGCAACAGCTTTACAAATTTGAAACATCCTAACAATTGGGGAAAACACTTGGAACACCGTAGGAACTGACTAAAGCAATTGGAACACCCTAGAAATCACATACCACCCTAAAACAATTGGAAACACAACAGCTTTGGAAATTTGGAACATCTTAACAAGTGGGGTAAAACATATGAACAATTGGAACAACCTGGCAAATTTGGAACAAACTAACAAGTGGGGTAAACACTTGGAACACCCTAGCAAAAGAGACCAAAACATCCGGAACACCCTAGAAACTGACTAAAACAACTGGAACATCATATAAATAAAAACAACATCTTAAAACAACTGGAATAACCTAGCAACTGCATAGCAACAGTTTTACAAATTTAGAACATCCTACAAGAGGGGAAACATTAAGTAGACCCTAGCAACTGATTAAACACTTGGAACACTCTAAAAACAATTGGAACACCATAGAAACTACATTACATCCTAAAACACTTGGAATACCATGGTAACTGCATAGTAACAGCCTAGAACACCCTAGAAACTGGCTTAAACACCCAGAAAGCCCAAGCAACTACATAGAAACAGTCTTAAACAATTGAAACACCCAAACAGCTGCAAAATCACCTTGAACATCGCTGACACTGAACATCAAATTGATCTATAAAATGTAGAGATTTATGCATTTAATCATTATTATGATTTTTTTAGACATGCATTAATGCACCTTGCCGGCACACAGACACGTCCAGCACTCCGTCATCCAGGCATTTCTTGGGCGTGAGGCAGAATCCCTCGTTCTCTGGGTTGTTTGTTCCACTGGCGAGCACAGCTCGGGGTGGCGTAAATCGATATGCTGGAATTCCCTTCACCTCCACCTCCTTCTCAAAGCGCATGTGGATGGACCTGCAGGACCAATGACAAGACAGCAGTCACAACGCTGAGCAAAATAACTGCACCATTGTATTTTGGTGCTCTGGAGTTGGAAATAATTAAAATAATTAGGATCACATGGAATCTGTGCCCGCAGATTTCCGGTGATTCTGTAGCCCATTATTGAATCTATTTATTTATTTATAAAAACTAAATAAATATATTTTTACACACATTTCTATATTCATTTGAGTAATATTACGGAATAATATGCACTGAAAAAATTTGCTGCAAAATGTACAATATTAATGGCAATATTAATATTAATAATAACAATACTATTATTATTATTAATAATAATGATGCTGAATTACTTTAACAAAGAAAGAACTATGAAATGATAAATATTAATAGAAAAAAATATATAGTATATTTTTGAAAATTACAGAGCAGATATTACATTCTGAGCTGCAGATGTTTTTATTTAGATTATTTTCTTAATAATAATAAAAATATTACATAATATTATTAATAATAATAGTAATATATTAATAGTTGTCGACGCGGTGGCACAGTGGGTAGCATGTTCGCCTCACAGCAAGAAGGTCGCTGGTTTGAGCCTCGGCTGGGTCAGTTGGCGTTTCTGTGTGGAGTTTGCATGTTCTCCCTGTGTTGGTGTGGGTTTCCTCCGGGTGCTCCAGTTTCCCTCACAGTCCAAAGACATGCGGTACAGGTGAATTGGGTAGGCTAAAATTGACCATAGTGTATGAGTGTGAATGAGTGTGGATGTTTCCCAGTGATGGGTTGCAGCTGGAAGGGCATCCGCTGCTTAAAACATATGCTGTATAAGTTGGCGGTTCATTCCGCTGTGGCGACCCCAGATTAATAAAGGGACTAAGCCGAAAAGAAAATGAATGAATGAATGAATGAATGAATGAATATTAACAATTATCATTATTATTACTATTATTAATAACAAAAAATATTTTTATTGATTAATATTCTTATTATTCATAATAAATATTCTTATTAACATAAATTATATAAATATTATTATGCTGAATTTCACAAAGAAAGGAACTACGAAATATGACAAATATAAAATCTATATATTTCATTATATACACACAGTTTTAAATATTATTATTAACCAAAATAATAATAATAATAATGCACAATTATTATAATAATAATTTGTTAAATCATTTTAACAAAGAAAGAAGAACTATAAAATATGATAAATAATAAATAACTGAGGGCAGCACAGTGGCGCAGTGGGTAGCACGATCACCTTACAGCAAGTAGGTCCCTGGTTCAAGCCCCGGCTGGGTCAGTTGGTGTTTCTGTGTTGAGTTTGCATGTTCTCCCCGTGTTGGTGTGGGTTTCCTCCAGGTGCTCCGTTTTCCCCCACAGTCCAAAAACATGTGGTATAGGGGAATTGGGTAAGCTAAGTATTGTCCGCAGTGTATGTGTGTGAATCAGTGTGTATGGATGTTTCCCAGTAATGGGTTGCAGCTGGAAGGGCATCCGCTGCGTAAAACATATGCTGCATAAGTTGGCGGTTCACTCCGCTGTGGCGACCCCAGATTAATAAAGGGACTAAGCCGAAAAGAAAATGAATGAATGAATGAATAAACACACACACACACACATACAGTTTAACAATCTCCCGGGTGTTTTGTTTTGAGCTGATACTGATCAGGGGAAATTAGTTTTCCAGCAGTCTGCATGATATAATGATGTACAAAAGTTAAACATGACGCTCCTGCGGCCACTTCCCCTTAAAAATAAAATAAAAAATAAAAATATGGGTGAGGAGTCAAAAGGACAAGGACAGCTGTTCCCGCCAGCACAATAACCCGCTCTCCATCAACTGGGTTAAAAGTCGCTACGCGCAAAAAAACACATGTGTGTGTCGCTAAATCAGGTGTGATCGTTTCCGCAGTGAACAAAGAAGGGAGTGGAGATCTTTAGGTCAAAAATCCCACTGAAAATAGAGAGCGAGACGAGGGGTCAACAGGACTGCAGGTCAAAGGTCAAGCAGTGATCAGACAGCAGTTACATCAATAGAGTATTAAATATACAGCATGCGTCATCATGAGTGATACATCTTTGCCTGACATGTGCAGGAAACTGAGCAGCAGGACATTAAAAAAATATATTAAAAAAACAAACCTGACATTCTTGAAGTCAGAATGTTTCGCCCTCCTGTGATTTTATTTTGTTTTTTGAATTATTTCCCAAATGATGTTGAACAGATTCAGAAATTTTTCACAGTATTTCCTCTAATATTTTTTCTTCTGGAGAAAGTTTTATTTGTTTTATTTCGGCTAGAATAAAAGCAGTTTTTCCAATTTTTAAAGCCATTTTAAGGTCAATATTATTAGCCCCCTTATACAATATTAGTCTTGGATTGTCTCCGGAACAAACCACTGTTATACAATGACTTGCCTAATTACCCTAACAACCTAGTTAAGCCTTTAAATGTCACTTTAAGCTGTATAGAAGTGTCTTGAAGAATATCTAGTCTAATATTATTTACTGTCATCATGACAAAGAGAAAATAAATCAGTTATTAGAGATGAGTTATTAAAACTATTATGATTAGAAATGAGTTGAGAAAATCTGCTCTCCGTTAATTAAATTAGAGAAATTAGAGAAAAAATATATACAGGAGGGCGAATAAATCAGACGTTAACTGTTATAATAATAATAATAATGCATAATTAATAATGATAATAATAATAATAATAATAATAATAATAAATAGTTAATAATGATGATGATAATAATAATAATAATGCTGAATTACTATAAAAAAGAAAAACCTATGAAATAGGTTAATAAATAATATATTGTAAATTTCTGAAATTTACACAGCAGACAATTCCTTAACTGCATTAATTTGAATAAATTAAATTTGATTAAATGTAATGTTAAATAAATAATACATTTTATATAATATATAATATAATATGTAACATATTATGTAACGTGTATAAAAGGTAAAATAATAATAAATAATTTTATAATGTTATGAAGTAAATTTACTTACTTTATTTAATAATATATTAATATTACTATTATTTTATTACTGGGATTAACAATTTGATTAATAAACAAAAAAACATAAATAGTTCTATTAAAAAAGGAAACTGTAAAAAACGAAATAATAATAACAATAATAATTAAGGTTGAGCGATGTCGACCAATTTGGCATCGTACGATGTCTAATGTGAAACATCGCGATGGACGATGACATCATAGGCGGCGGTGAATTAATAATTTATAAATAATTAATTAATTCATAATCAATTAATTATTTGTAGCCTACCATTTCAACTACCTGACCCGCATGGTCTTTGTTTTATCCATAATCAAATCATAAATAAATAAAGTTAAGTTACACACAAATTACCACCTGTCAATCACTTTTTCTGCACGACTCTGGCATGAACAGGCAGAGTGATCTGTGTCAGTATAAAAGGCATCGACAAACATGTGTACTGATGCTGTGACACTTTACCTGATAGATTCCAAAGACAGAAGAGTCGTTAGACAAGACTAATCAAATATCACGTTTTACAACTATAGTAAGACGCCATTTAGCGGGACATCCTTGATAAACTGTCCGATGTGCGCTACTATCTGGAGTTTTGTGCTCAAAGCACCCGCTGACTGCTGGAGCTCAGACGTGCATGTACGATGCAGCGCATGACAGAGTGGGTGTGTGTTTGTGTGCTCACGTGATGTGTGTTTTCGGAGGGTTTTTCAGAAACACTAGGTGAAACGTCAGCATGGACATGGATTGTTTTCGTTTTAAAATGCCATTTTAAAACTAAGACGTATTAGTCTAAACGGGGCTTAAGTGTGTATTTTCTGTGAGCGGGTTGCTGCTGCGATAGGGGTGGGAGGATCGTGATGCCAGCTCAGCATCGTGATGTCTATTGGCCATCGGCGATGGCATCGTCTATCGACCCAATGCTAATAATAATAATAAATAATTCCCAGCTCAAGGGCCTTTGACCCTTCCCTTCTCTCTGCTTCTAATACTTTCCTGTCTGTAATCTCCGCTATCCGATCCAAATTAAAAATAATAATAATAATAACAATTCTAATAAATAATAAATAATAATAAATTTAATTATAATAAATAATATATAACATAAAATAATAAAAAAATATATAATAAAATGTAAAAATTATAACAAATAAAAATAAATAATAATATTTAAATAAAATAATAATAATAATTATTATGATAAACAATAATCATTAAATCATATTAAATAATAAAATAATAATTAGAATAAATATAATAATATTTGCATTATTTCATGATTATAATGATATAAATAGAAACAAAAAATATATTCCCATGTGTGAAGTATTCCACTGTGAGCTCAAATGATTCTCCTGCTTAAAATCTCTTCAATGTCCATCATGAACAGAGAATCAGACTAAAGTTATGTTCCCACACAGAGTCAGTGTGACGGGATTAGTCCAGTTTCACTAGAAAAATCTGCTGCACCAAACACAACATCTGCTTTTCTGCATAATGTGCTTTCAAAAGAAAATTTCTGGCATTCGGCTAATTTTCATAAACATCTGGAGCTGCTTACATACATCAACATTAACAGTACAACAAACAAACGCCAAATTATAATCAGCTAAACTGTGTTATGATAAGATGAAAAGAAAATGAATGAATGAATGAATAATAATAAAAAAATAATAATCTTCACAGTGGCTCAGTGGTTAGCACTGTGGCCTTACAGCAAGAAAGTCGCTGGTTCGAGTCCCGGCTGGGTCAGTTGGCATTTCTGTGTGGAGTTTGCATGTTCTCCCCATGTTGGCGTGGGTTTCCTCCTGGTGCTCTGGTTTCCCCCACAGTCCAAACACATGCGCTATAGGGGAATTGATGAACTAAATTGGCCGTAGTGTATGAGTGTGTATGGGTGTTTCCCAGTACTGGGTTGCAGCTGGAAGGGCATGTGTAAAACATATGCAGGAATTGTTGGTGGTTCGTTCCGCTGTGGCGACCCCTGATAAATCAGGACTAAGCCAAAGTAATTAATCTTCATTCATTCATTTTCTTGTCGGCTTTGTCCCTTGCGGGGACGCCACAGTGGAATGAACCACCAACTTATCCAGCATGATTTTACGCAGCGGATGCCCTTCCAGCCGCAACCCATCTCTGGGAATTTCCACACACACTCATTCACACTCATACACTACGGACAAATTTAGCTTACCCAATTCACCTTAGTCCAATGTCTTTGGACTGTGGGGGAAACCGGAGCACCCGGAGGAAACCCACGCGAACGCAGGGAGAACATGCAAACTCCACACAGAAACACCAACTGACCCAGCCCAGCCGAGGTTCGAACCTGCGACCCAGCGACGTTCTTGCTGTGAGGCAACAGCACTACCTACTGCGCCACTGCGTTGCCGTAATTAATCTTAATTATTATAATTTGTTTTCATAATTATTATCTTTATAAATATTATTTATATTATTATTAAATATTATAAAATAATTATATAATAATAATAATAACAATAATACTAATCTTTATATTGATTTTAAACAATGATCCCATTAATAAAGTATTATTATTATTATTATTATTTTATACAATTATCCCATAAATGAGGTAATATTGTTATTATTATACTACTTCTATGAAAATAATACTACTAATAACAGTAATTATTAATAGCATAATTAATAATTAATAATACTTATTATAAAAAAATCTATCTTCATAATTATTTCTACAATTATCCCATAAATAACCTAATATTAATGACAATAATAATAAGTAGAACATGAATAATAATATAAATATTAATAAAAACAATAAACACTCTAACTGTATTATGTATATTTTTAAAAGCTGTCCAAGGTCTTTAATTATTATTAATACATTTTTCACAGAATCTCAAACTTTCAAGGATTTCAAGGGCCTGTTCCCCCTGAATAATGCATAAAAGCACATCAATGAAAATATTTAATAAGTATACAAATAGGAGGTTCCTCTGTGTAATGTCTTGACCAGATGCCTGCTCTATTCTCTGTTGCCATGTTCTGTATGTCCGGATGGCGTGTGATTTATTGTCCTGTTCCTACTCAGACCTCCACCCATAAAAACAGAGAGACGCTACAGAATCCGCATGTTCTGCCAACACACACTGACATCACACTCCGTAAATACAACAGGTACGACACTCACACCCAAACACAAGAACAACAGCTGCAGGGTTGCCAAATCTGTGGAAATCGCACTTCTTTTAGCCACTTGTTGCGGGTTGTTTTATTTTCTGCAGATTAACCCTTTAATAGATATTACTAGTTTTTTTAGAATAGATATTACTGAGGGGGCATCACGGTGGCGCAGTGGGCATCACGATCGCCTCACAGCAAGAAGGTTGCTGGTTCGAGCCTCGGCTGTGTCAGTTGGCATTTCTGTGTGGAGTTTGCATGTTCTCCCCGTGTTGGCGTGGGTTTCCTCCAGGTGCTCCAGTTTCCCCCACAATTCCAAAGACATGCGCTATAGGGGAATTGGGTAAGCTAAATTGTCTGTAGTGTATGTGTTTGAATGAGTGAGTATGGGTGTTTGCCAGTACTGGGTTGCAGCTGGAAGGGAATCCGCTGCGAAAAACATATGCTGGATAAGTTGGCGGTTCATTCCGCTGTGGTAACCCCTGATTAATAAAGGGACTAAGCCGAAAAGAAAATGAATGAATGAATGAGATATTACTGAGATGTAACGCATTACTTTGCTACAGCAATCCACATGTAAAGAATGTTTAGAGGCTACATTCAAATTAAATACCACCAAACTGCCCATACTACTTTAGAATTGTATGTTTGCTTTACAAATATTGTCAAAAACATGAAAAAATATGGTTCATATACCTCAAAACATAGGGGGCACCTTTATATGGTAAATGTAAACTGTATGTCACCCGGTGGTCATGTCTGGTACTGCGGCCAAACGAAATCTTACCGAAACCTAATTTTTTGAGATATCAACTTCAAATTTGGAATATAATTTGTTCAGATATGTTTACCTTTGATTTTCTGTCAATATTAGGCTAAAACCCACTTAGAAAATACAAACTTTATGTATAACAATAACATAAACATTCATTTTTTTTATTTTCACAAAGATAAAGGCACATTACTTTTGTTTTATTTAACTTTTTGAACTTTTTTCACTTCAGCTACAATCTAACATCTGTCTTCTTAAAAATGGGACCCAGCTTAAATCTGTGCACCAAAGCGTTAAAGATTGACAATCATTTAAGATGAACGTGTCATTTTCATGTCTATGTTAAAAAAGAGCGGGAGAGTCAAGGGGTTAAAGGTTTGAAATGTTACATCAGTTATATGCACTGAAATATTTAACTCTACCAAATTTATATTTTACCAATAATATAAACTGTGTTAGAATTTATGTTTGTTTAAATTTCCATGGTAAGATTGGCAGGACTCTCCATGATTGTTGATAAATAGTAATTTTTAAAACTATATGTGATCTAAAGAAGAAAGTCTGTCGAATTTAAAATTGAATGTTTGTATGATGATACATTTGTTGGGATCAATGCTGTCTACATATTTGCAAATCTAAAATACGTTACTAAGGGTATGTTTCATTCCACTAGAGGGTGCTGTCCTCATTTTTGTGAATTTGAAATAAGCTATTTACGGTGTGTTTTTTTTGCATGTTTCAGATGACAAATCCACTAGAGGGAGCTCTACATTTTTGCAAATCTGAAATAAGTTACTTGGGCTACATTTTGTTGTTCGTTTCAGGTGATAAATCCACTAGAGGGCGCTGTCTACATTTTTAAACATACTTAGGGTATGTTTGTTGTATGCTTCAGATGACAAATCCACTGGAGAATGCTGTTTACATTTTTTGTGAACCTGAAATACGTTAATTAAGAACATTTTGTTGCACGTTTTTAGCTGACAAATCAACTAGAGGGCGCTGTCTACATTCTTTGTGAACCTGAAATATGTTACTTAGGGTGTGTTTTGCTGCACGTTTCAGATGACAAATCCACTAGAGGGCGCTGTCTACATTTTTTGTGAACCTGAAATACGTTATTTAAGAATGTTTTGTTGCACGTTTCAGATGACAAATCCACTAGAGGGCACTGTCTACATTTTTTGTGAACCTGACATACGTTAATTAAGTACATTTCGTTGTATGTTTCAGATGACAAACCCACTAGAGGGCGCTGTCTACATTTTTTGTGAACCTGAAATACGTTAATTGAGTACATTTCGTTGTATGTTTCAGATGACAAACCCACTAGAGGGCGCTGTCTACATTTTTTGCGAATCTGAAATATCTTACTTAGGGTGTGTTTGTTGCACGTTTAAGATGACAAATCAACTAGAGAGCGCGGCCAACTTTTTTGCAAATTTAAAATACATTATTTAGGATATGTTTCGTTGCACATTACTACTAGAATACATTTTGTTGCATGTTTCAAATTAAAAATCCACTAGAGGGCGCTGTCTACATTCATGCAAATCTAAAACATTACTTACAATACATTTTGTTGCATGTTTTAAATAAAAATTCAACTAGAGGGCGCTGTCTACATTTCTGCAAATCAAAAACATTACTTACAATACATTTTGTTGCACGTTTCAAGCGAAAAATCCACTAGAGGCGCTGTTTTGCAAATCTGAACTACGTTACTTATAGTGTGTTTTGTTGTACATTTCAGATGACAAATCCACTAGAGGACGCGTCCAAATTTTACAAGTCTGAAACATTACTTAGAATACATTTTGTTGCACATTTCAAAAGGAAAAATCCACTAGAGGGCACTGTCTACATTTTTGCAAATCTAAAGTATGTTACTTTATGTATTACTGCCCTAAATTCACTAGAGGATATTATCAACATTTTCATATATTTGAAACATATTATTTAGAATATGTTTTGTTGTACATATTTACAAAACCGTCAAATTTGCACAAAGTTACTGGAAGAACAGTTTAAGATAACCTTGCCAAAACATTGTTCAGAGTTTTATTGTATGGCAAGAAGATTTTTTTATGATAACAGTATATTTATAATTACTAATATACAGTTATTTTCAAGGAAGAAACTGTGTATAATGTAAAAATTATTATAAAACATGTATTATACAAATGGGTGGTGGCATATTTTGAGTTAGAAATCTTTGGGCTAGTTTTGACTGACCAGTGAGCTAGTTTTATTTTGAAAATCTGGCAACCCTGAACAGCAGACTGAGATCTGAACTGCTTGATGTGTTTAAAGCTTGCAGATGCAGGAGTTCAGTGTAGTGTGACGCTGAAAGGTTAAGCTGTTCTGAGGTCAGACATTTATGAAATATAGACGCTTTCACAAATTAGAGTTACCACAAAACTGATGTCGCCACAGATGAGCCAACACCATAAACCAATGCTTTATTGCATTAAGTTTAGTCTGCAAATAGAGAACTGCAACAATCTGGCATGATTTCTCTGAAAGTGATGAGTATTCTCCAGTAATACATGAACAAATGTTAAGAACTGGACACTCTGAGCATTATATGACATATATAAATTACAGACTATAATTTCATATTATGCTCTATCGTTTACTTTAATACATAGTTTACAGTAATATTTTTTCTTCATTTGGATGACTATAATCTTACAGTCCAGACAGAAATGAGAATAACATCATGGAGACAAAGCTGCACAACTGAACGAATATTATAATTTAGCATTTTATTTATTATTATTTTATTTTGGGCCTGTAATCATTAGGCTTTTAAATTACATTGATATTTATTTCATATTTCTATATATACATATTTGTATAATAGAATGTATTCATTGTAACATTTCAGACTCGCTAAAATGTAGACAGCACCCTCTAGTGGATTTGTCATCTGTAACATGCAACGAAACGTATCCTAAATATTAATCTCAGCTTAAAAAATGTATTAAGATGAACAAAATGTATGCTAAATAATGTATTACAGTTAACAAAAATATAGACAGCACCCTCTAGTGGATTTGTCATCTGAAACGTATAACAAAAAGTAACCTAAATAATGTATTTCAGATTTGCAAATAAAATGTAGACAGCGCCCTCTAGTGGATTTGTCATCTGAAACCTAACAAAGCATATCCCAAGTAACGTATTTCGATTAGCAAAAGTGTAAACAGCACCCTCTAGTGGATTTTTCATTTGAAGCCTGCAATGAAACGTACCCTAAGTAATAATTTCAGCTATAAAAAAACAGACAGCACCCTCTAGGGGATTTGTCACATCAAACATACAACTAAACGTACCCTAAGTAGCGTATTTCAGACTCGCAAAAATGGAAACAGCGTTCTCTAGTGGATTTGTCATCTGAAACATGCAACGAAATGTCCCCTAAATAATGATTTCAGCTTAAAAAAACAGACAGTGCCCTCTAGTGGATTTGTCACATCAAACATATATCAAAAAGTACCCTAAGTAACGTATTTCAGTTTGGCAAAAATGTAGACAGCGTCCTCTAGTGAATTTGTCATTTGAAACATGAAACAAAACGTACCGTAAATAATAATTTCAGCTTTAAAAAACAGACAGTGCCCTCTAGTAGATTTGTCACATCAAACATATAACAAAACGTACCCTAAGTAACGTATTTCAGTTCAGCAAAAATGTAGACAGTGCCCTCTAGTAAATTTATCATTTGAAACATGAAACGAAATGTACCCTAAATAATAATTTCAGCTTAAAAAAACAGCGCCTCTAGGGGATTTGTCACATGAAACATATAACTAAATGTACCCTAAGTAACGTATTTCAGATTCGAATAGACTTGCAAAAATAGAAACAGCGTTCTCTAGTGGATTTGTCATCTGTAACATGTAACGAAACGTATCCTAAATATTAGTTTCAGCTTAAAAAATGTCTTAAAATTAACAAAATGTATGCTAAATAATGTATTATGGCTTCAAAAATACAGACAGCGCCATCTAGTGCATTTGCCATCTGAAACGTAACAAAGCATATTCCAAATAACGTATTTCAGATTCGCAAAAAAGTGTAGACAGCGCCCTCTAGTGAATTTGTCATTTGAAACATGAAATGAAACGTACCCTAAATAATAATTTCAGCTTTAAAAAAAACAGACAGCGCCCTCTAGTGGATTTGTCACATGAAACATAACAAAACGTACCCTAAGTAATGTATTTCAGATTCGCAAAAATGTAGACAGCACCCTCTAGTGGATTTGTCATCTGAAACATATAACAAAACGTACCCTAAGTATCGTATTTCAGACTCGCAAAAATAGAAACAGCGTTCTCCAGTGGATTTGTCATCTGTAACATGCAACGAAATGTCCCCTAAATAATGATTTCATCTTAAAAAAACAGACAGCGCCCTCTAGTGGATTTGTCACATGAAACATAACAAAACGTACCCTAAGTAATGTATTTCAGATTCGCAAAAATGTAGACAGCACCCTCTAGTGGATTTGTCATCTGAAACATATAACAAAACGTACCCTAAGTATCATATTTCAGACTCGCAAAAATAGAAACAGCGTTCTCCAGTGGATTTGTCATCTGTAACATGCAACGAAACGTCCCCTAAATAATGATTTCAGCTTAAAAAAACAGACAGCGCCCTCTAGTGGATTTGTCACATGAAACATAACAAAACGTACCCTAAGTAATGTATTTCAGATTCGCAAAAATGTAGACAGCACCCTCTAGTGGATTTGTCATCTGAAACATATAACAAAACGTACCCTAAGTATCATATTTCAGACTCGCAAAAATAGAAACAGCGTTCTCCAGTGGATTTGTCATCTGTAACATGCAACGAAACGTCCCCTAAATAATGATTTCAGCTTAAAAAAACAGACAGCGCCCTCTAGTGGATTTGTCACATGAAACATATAACAAAACGTACCTTAAGTAACGTATTTCAGATTCGCAAAAATGTAGACAGCACCCTCTAGTGAATTTGTCATCTGAAACATGCAACAAAATGTACACTAAATAATGATTTCAGCTTAAAAAAACAGACAGCGCCATCTAGTGGATATGTCACATTAAACGTACAACAAAACATACCCTTAGTAACGTATTTCAGTTTCGCAAAAATGTAGACAGCACCCTCTAGTGAATTTGTCATCTGAAACATGCAACAAAAAGTACCCTAAAAACGTATTTCAGATTCACAATAATGTAGAGAGCGCCCTCTAGTGGATTTGACATCTGAAACATGCAACATTTCCTAAGTAATGTATTTCAGATTCACAAAAGTGTTAACAGCGCCCTTTAGTGGATTTATCATCTGAAACGTACAGTCAAACATACTTGGAGCATTGTATTTTATATTTCGCAAAATATAGGCTGCGCCACTTATTTGCAATGCTGCTGAGCTGGCTTAAGGATGTTTTGAGGATGTGTGATGTGATGGGTTTACCTGCAGAGGTCAGCGGTGAACACATCCAGTCGCTCCTCTTTAGTCAGGAATGGATGAAATGCACTGCCGTCGGTGCCGTTGATCATGTTACTCTGATTGGTTTTCCAGAATGACATCAACCTGAAACACAAACCGCATCAAATCAGGCTTTTCCAGCTCTTCTGACTGAAATGTTCTGCTGTGGGGCTTCATAAAATATGATATTCAGTATGATGGTGTCTTTACTTCTCTCCCTTCCAGGTGAAAATGCGGCCGTAGTCCAGATAGTTGTGTTCTCCGGTGTGATACACAAACTCACCATCATCACTGCCATTTTTCTGCAAACAACAATTGACCATAAACACATTTATAGATATGACAGAATAAATACATTTGTTTAGCAAGTACTATAGCATATTTGTTAGCATTTTACCATTATTTCCTTACAATAAGCACCATACTCTTAAGCCATACACAATATCCTTTAAGTAATTTGTGTGAGAGCATGTGGAAATGTAAGAAATTAAATATTAGCTTGTTTATTATGAAATAAGGACAAAAGATTTAAAAGAACCAATTTAAATCAAATCCATTAAACAAAACTAGTTATTTTATATATTTTTTATTACTATTCAGTTATTTTTTATTATTACTTAATATATATAAGACTTTCTCCAGAAGAAACAATATTATCAGACATACTGTGATCATTTTCCTGCTCTGTTAAACATCATTTGGGAAATATTTAAAAAAGAAAAGAAAATTTAAAAGGGGGCAAATAATTCTGACTTCAACTGTATTTGTATATATGAAGAGTTCAGATGCAAAAACCCTTAAGTGTCATCTGAATCTTCCTCCTAAAATTAGCATTTTTCTCAGGCTACTATGTATAAGTTGAGTAATTTCCCTTTTATGTCAATTAATATGTTATTTTCATTGCCTTTAATGTGAAATTAGTGAAGTCTCAGGCAAATGCTCATTTTAGAAGAACAATTCAGATGGCACTTAGAGGTTGTTGCATCTAAACACTTCATATGTATAAATGTAAAAAAAAAAGAAGATTTTATGGAAAAAAAAATGTTATTTTTAATTTTGTAAAAATATTACAAATATTTAATATTCATATATAATATATTTAACATAATTTAAGCTTAAATTGTAGTTGTATAATTAATGTTAGCTGTTTTTTAGCTGATATATAAATACATACATTGTCATACATTTATATTGATTATTTATGCTTAAAATTCTAATATTCATATTATAATACAGTATATGTAATACAAATTTCCACATTAAATTACACTTTTATAATAAATGATAATGGTTTATCTGATTATATATTCACCCCCCACAAATCTCTCATTTAAATACATTTTTTCTATAGGATGCTTTACAATATTATATTTGTGCATATACATTAGTTTAGTCAGCACTGAAGCCAAATCTGGAGCTCATCTAACTAAATAACTTACGATAATGATTCAAAAACTAGTACAGCCAAATTTATATTTTAGGGAAAATATTTTGCATGGATTTAAATGTACTATCTTTCAATTTCTAAAGATGTTTGGTGACGAACATATTATTTTAATAAATATTATTATTATATTATTATAATCTAAATATTATATTTTTATTTTAAAAATCTGTTTTGTTCAAATGCACCAATATACATTACCCATATTCACTGGGAAATGGATAAAAATGATTATGCAGAGCACTGTATGTACAGTTGAAGTCAGAATTATTAGCCCCCCTGTTTATTTATTTCCCCAATTTCTGTTTATCAGACAGCAGATTTCTTCAACACATTTCTAATCATAATAGTTTTAATAACTCATCTCTAATAACTGATTTATTTTCTTTGTCATGATGACAGTAAATAATATTAGACTAGATATTCTTCAAGACACTTCTATACAGCTTAAAGTGACATTTAAAGGCTTAACTAGGTTAATTAGGGTAACTAGGCAGGTTAGGGTAATTAGGCAAGTTATTGTATAATGATGGTTTGTTCTGTAGATTATTGAAAAAAAATTTAGTTTAAAGGGGCTTATAATATTGACCTTAAAATGGGTTTAAAAAATTAAAAACTGCTTTTATTCTAGCCGAAATAAAACAAATAAGACTTTCTCCAGAAGAAAAAATATTATCAGACATACTGTGAACATTTCCATCATTTGGGAAATATTTAAAAAATAAAAAAAAATTCAAAGGGGGCGAATAATTCTGACTTCAACTGTATATAATAAATTTATGTTTCTTAATTTTGTAAAATGTTTTAAATATTTTTATTTAACGAAAATATCAAATATAACAAATATTTATTATTTACATATAACATAAAAAATATTATTAAATTATAATTTTATAATGAATGAATATTATCTAAAATATGAATGAATATTCTTATAAATAAATTGATGTCCATTATGTTTTTTTTTACAAAAGTACAATTTAAATGTTATTAAATGACTATATTTCATTAAATATATTTAAATAGGTTTTATTGTATTAACTTTATTATGTAACTCTTTCCAGATGTTCTTCTTGAGAAAGAGCAAAAAAAACATCAAGAAAATCTGAGGATGGTCAGTTTAATGGGATCCATGTGTGGAGAGGATGTACAGATAAACACTGGTCGAGTGTGTGTGTCTGTGTGTATGTGTGTGTGAGTGTATGTATGTGAGAGTGTGAGTATATATACACATATATGTGTGTGTATGTACAGTTGAAGTCAGAATTATTAGCCCCCCTTTGATTTGTTTTTCTTTTTTAAATATTTTGCAAATGATGTTTAACAGAGCAAGGAAATGATCACAGTATGTCTGATAATATTTTTTCTTCTGGAGAAAGTCTTATTTGTTTTATTTCGGCTAGAATAAAAGCAGTTTTTAATTTTTTAAACACCATTTTAAGGTCAATATTATTAGCCCCTTCAAGCTATATTTTATTTTCGATAATCTCCAGAACAAACCATCATTATACAATAACTTGCCTAATTACCCTAACCTGCCTAGTTACCCTAATTAACCTAGTTAAGCCTTTAAATGTCACTTTAAGCTGTATAGAAGTGTCTTGAAGAATATCTAGTCTAATATTATTTACTGTCATCATGACAAAGAGAAAATAAATCAGTTATTAGAGATGAGTTATTAAAACTATTATGATTAGAAATGTGTTGAGGAAATCTGCTCTCTGTTAAACAGAAATTGGGGGAAAAAAATAAACAGGGGGGCGAATAATTCTGACTTCAACTGTATGTGAGAGTGTGTGTCTATATGTATGTATATGAGTATGAGTGTACACAGTATATATGGTTGTGTGTGTATATGTACTGTATGTGAGAGTGTGAATGTGTCTGTAAATAGTATATGTGTGTGTGTATGTAATGTGTATGTATATGTATGTGTTTTGTGCTTTTCCAGAAGCGTCCGCAGAGACTCACATGCAGCATGAGGCCAAAGAATTCATCCGTCTCCGGCTTGATGGTGCGCAGTTTGGTGAGCAGAGGGTCTTTGAAGCCCCACAGCAGCTCGTCCACAGTGTGTGTCATGAACATCTCGGCGCCGATGGACTTCATGTATAAAGACATAGCAGAGGAGACAAAGAACCCTGCGCCTTTAATACGATTCATCACAGCCTGAAACACAACAGGAGGATCACACGCAGCTTTAACTCTTCACATTACAACAACACGATCAAAGCACAGTCTGCTGCTGCGGTCACATTCCATTTGGGCTTTCTTACTCGCATACACTCACACACACACACAAACTAACAGACACACACACACAAAGATACTCACTCACACAAACAAACAAACAAAAAGTCACACACAGACTCACCCAAATAAAAATACAGACATACACACACACATAATCTCTCTCTTTCACGCACACACACAAACAAAAACACAGACTCACTTACACAAACAAAAATACAGTCACACACACAGACTCACCACAGCAGGGATGTTCACAGTCGTCACCATGTCTACACTAGGGTCTCCCACTGATTTCTCCGGAACGAAGACGAACACTTTGGGTGTGTAAGCGGCCACTTTCGTCCCGTTGTCCACAAACGACACATTGCGTTTGGGCCTGTACTCTCTGAAAGCACACACACACACACACACACACACACACACACTGAGTTAAAATAATATGATTACATCAGATTAGATAACATTACAGGAAATATGATGAGCAAGAAACCAAGAAAAGGCATTAAAACACAAACAATCACAGTCATGCGGTGGAAAATGAGGAGAAGTGGACAATAATGCAAATAATGACCGCAGGAAAGAAAACATGATCTGTAAGAACAGGATGTGTTAGGGAAAATTATCCGTATAATAAGTATAAATGACATGTTCAGAGTGCTGAAATGAGGAAAATGAGATGTATATAAAACGGTAATAGATGGACAGAAAGTACAGTATGGTGTAAGACACTTGATATTTGCATGAACATTATTAATGTATTTTCTATAGGTGGGCATAGATAAATTTTTTTAATCTAGATTAATTTCAAAATTAATCTAGATTAATCTAGATTAAAATGGCTCATTTGAATTCTGCCGAAGGCATTCAGAATATGTGTGTTACCCAAATAATAAGTCTTTGAGAACAGGTTTCTCAAGCCAGGTGAAGCATTAGAGCAGGGAAACTGTTCTACTATGATAATTGGTGATGAAAATAAATGATGTTCAGTAAGATGTACTTGTGTTTACTCACTGTTTATTCAGTTAAACATGAATGTTGAGCTGTAGGCCTACATAAGCTCCAAACAGCGATTTCATACTTTCTTTTGATGTACGTGCATACAGAAAATGCTGCTTCGCAAAGGCAAGTTCACAGAGCCCTGACGGTGTCAAGCATTGAGTATGTTTACATGGGCAACAATACTTTATTACGATTTTAATATGATTAAAACAATACTCTGATTAAGAGTCTACCATGTAAACAGCGATTTTTGATTACCTTAATGCAACTAGTCATAACTGTAGTTATGTAGTTCAGTCATAACTGAACTACACAGAAATGGAATTAATACGTGGAGTATGCAGATATTAGTGGCAATACTGACAAACTAGCACCATCATGTAGGACTTTTCGCCATATTTTCTGACAAGATACACACAGGCGGCTGTCAGTAAAGGACCGCACAGACGTACAGACGCACACACACAAACACACACACACACCGCGAAATGCGGAAGTTTCTTTTTCTTCTCATTTGGCGTTCGTTATTAAATTCCATAACACTCTCACCAGTCCTTACTCATTTATTTGCGTCTAATACCCCAGTTTGTCACGAAGGCATGACTTAAATGTTCATGAGTTAAAGTGAAAACTGGTGAACTGCAGTTAGAGTCAGGCATCCTGCTGATTTGATTCAGAAGGGCACTTCATTCTCAGACGGCTCACCGGTCAGGTATACATCCGCGCTAAACTTTCAAAGTGAAAGTCCCCATAGCTTGCGTAGAATAGACCCAGCTCTCAACCCAATTTTGAGAATAGATTAACTCCGATATTTTTTTTATCGCGCGATAAGAGTCTCGTGTTAACGCAGCACGTTAACGCCGATAACGGCCCACCACTAGTATTTTCTGAATATATGAAACACTTGGTTTTAGAGCGCAGTAGCTGATCAGTATGGTGTAGCTTCTTCTCAATACAGCATCAGCAGGTGTTGGGATTTACAGACACAAATCCTGCACAGCGGCCAGAGGGATTTTGAGCCATTCTTCTTCAGAATAGTGTCCAGGTCACTACATGATGCTGCTGGAGGAAAACCTTTCCTGACTCGCTCCTCCAAAACACCCCAAAGTGCTTAATCATATTTGGTTCTGGGTACTGTGCAGGCCATGGGAGATGTTCAACTTCACTTCTATCATCATCATCAAACCCATCTTCTGTCACCAGTCTTGCTGTGTGTATTGCTGCATTATCACCCTAAAGCCTGGTTTATACTTCTGCATCAAGTGATCGGTGACCCGTGGCGCATGCCTTGCACATTGCCCTGCATTTATACTTCTGCTGCTGTTTCTGTAGCGCTGCAATAACACTTCTGAAACGCTAGCTGGCAGTAGGTGTTTATGTTCCTCTGTGTCGAGTTTCTTCACTGGTGTTTTGTTTTTTCTGAACGCTTCCTTAACGTACAAGTGGCTCAAACTCGCTCATTTTGAGGTGGGAACCGGCAGACGTGCAACAACTTTAATCATAGGGTAAACGCAAAACAAAACTTTCCCCTTCACGGGACTCCCTTCACGGGACTCCACACTTGTAAACACTCACTCCAACAGACTTGCGCGGCTCTCTGTCCCGCCCACACTCATCCATCAGCGCTACCAAGCCGACCAATCATAGACCTTGCGCTACATTTTTTGAGAGGTGTGCGTCAGCGACGCCGACAGCCACAGCGAGGGCTATGCGTCCACGTGTAGGCTGCGCCGTAGCATACCCATGCGCTTGATGCAGAAGTATAAATCAGCCTTAATACACACCATCAGCTTCAGAACACAATGTTTGACCCATTGGGTCGCATGGTCTTCCAGAATGGTTGGGTAGTCCTTGGCAGTGACCCGGTGACCATCTAGCACCAATATTAGGCAGAGGGCATGCCATAATATTGAGCCCAAACCATCACTGATCCCCTCATGCTTCACTCTGGGCATCAGCAGTCGGGGTGGGACACTTCTTTGGGGCTTCTCCACACCGTTAAGCCTGGTTTATACTTCTGCGTCAAGTGATCATCGTGACCCGTGCCGCATGCCTTGCACATTGCCGTGCATTTATACTTCTGCTGCTGTTTCTGTTGCTCTGCAATAACACTTCTGAAACGCTAGCTGGCAGTAGGTGTTCATGTTCCTCTGTGTCGAGTTTCTTCACTGGTGTTTTGTTTTTTCTGAACACTTCCTTAATGTACAAGTGGCTCAAACTCGCTCATTTTGAGGTGGGAACCGGCGGATGTGCAACTTTAATCATGAGGTAAACACAAAACAAAACTTTCCATCCGGAGCTCCTTCACGAGACTCGACACTTGTAAACACTCGCTCCAACAGACTTGCGCGGCTCTCGGTCCCGCCCACACTCGTCAGCGCTACCAAGCTGACCAATCACAGAGCTTGCGCTACGCTTGAACAAAATTTAAGACCTCATAACAACGTGATTAAGACTTTTTAATACCTTTTAAAGGCCTTAATTTTCTCATAATTGATTTATCAACTTTTAATAGGGGTGTCAAAATTAACTGTTTCTTCGGTGCACCGCGATGCAGACGCGGACAATTCGGTATTGGTTCAGTAATAATCATAACCGGTTATTATGTAGTAACGTCATTGATCTCATATGTGCTGTCGCCGTAGCTTACTATGGTGAGGGAGGAGAGCCGCGAACGCGAGTATTTACAACGCTCTAACTACGTAAAAACGCAGAAACTGTGCACAATTTCACTGCATGTGAGTTTGCTGGACAGTCTTTCACTGACACAGCAGAAGCCCCTATTTCACTGAGATTGAGAGAATGAAAGTAAACTCCATTTATCTCTCTCTCTCTCTCACTGTGGCCCATTTGACCTGCTGGTGTGACGTTTCCTCTCTTTTCGGCTGTTTTACAGCGATACTTCTGGATACAGACACGAGCGTGTGTCTCATTGATCAGCTGTGATCGCCGCTGCAGTTTATCAGTGTCACTCATCTGTGAAGAGCGCAGCGCACAAGAGCCAATCGCAGTCCTTTCTGTTGACCAGTCATAGGGGTGTAAGAGAACTTGGTAGACAAGGATCAGAGAGCGAGCGGGATATTCATATTTGTTTATATTATTTGCTATAAATGCTCGTGTTGTTTAAAGGCACAGTTTATAGATCTGACTGTTGTATTGACAAAATTATATTACAAATAGTATATAAATATGAATATATTATACATTTTAATACAAGAATTGCTGCTGTGAAGACAATATAAAACTGTGTATGGAAAGCATCATCAATGCACCGTGATGCACCGAGATATCGAATTCAACCGAATCAATGGCATGATGATCGTAACCGAACCGAACCGTGAGAGCAGTGTAGGTTCACACCTCTTTTCAACTTTTAATACTTTTTAAGACCCAGCGGACATCCTGTATTATGATAGGATAGTGGAGGACAGACAGGAAAGCATTGGGAGCAGACAGAGGGGAAGGATCGGCATAGGACCTCGAGCTGGGAATCCAACTCGGGTTGACGTGAGCACCATGGTGCTTCAGTATATGTCGGCACACTTAACCACTAGGCTATTGGCGCTGACCAGACCAACAGTTTTGTTGGAAACAGGAGAGCTGAGCTGCACATTTAATTCTGCAGTGAGTCGGGCAGCTGTGGTTTGCTTTTTTTTGGATAAATGAGGGATAAATTTTGGATAAATCGGGGTTAGCAGCTGGACATCCCTTTCAGAACCTTTCAGAGTCCACAATTGCTCCTGTTGGATGTGGTTCTTCTTCTTGGTGGTTGGCTAACATTAGCCTGGATACCGTGGCTCTTGATCATCACAAAGACTTCACAGATGTGCCAGCGAGACGCACAGATGAACTCTGATATGTCACACATAATGTTGTGTGCATTGCAATATTTTAATGCAAATTTTTATTGGCCAGTGTAGTGTTGTAGGTTTGGCTAAATGTGAGCAGCTGGTGTTCAATCTTCATTGATCTTCACTCCAGCAGTAAGAGCAGAGTGTGGAGGTTTCATTAGCAGAGGAACTGCACAGTTTTGGATCAAAAACTGCAACGCACACAACATTGTGACATATCAGAGTTCAGAAGAGGACAAATTGTTGCAACAATTTCGCAAGAAATTTAAATAAAGTGTAAATTATAAAATAAATAAGCATTTAAATTAAAATTATAGTAGTTCAAATGCTCACATGATGCAAAAAGCATTATATAATGCAAAATATTAGATGAAAATGAAGTGTCTGGCTCTCTGCAGCTCAACATCAGATCACAGATTTCTGTTGAAGTGTTTTCTGTTTGCTTTGAATTACCCAAGTTTAATGCAAACAAACTGAACGCGGCTGGCCTTGGATCAGCGCTGAACAGATGCAGACTTTGATATTTGTTTAAGGAGTGCCGTGAAGCTCAACACACACACATGACTGCAAACACACTAATGAAACACCACACTCACTTAACTGTTTCACATTAATATTCAAAACACACACACTGTATTATATATATTTTTAACAAATATCGTGAGAGCTTTTCATATATTAAAAACTGCATGTGTCTATTATGTATTTAATAATAATAATAATAATAATAATAATAATAATAATAAAAACACTGCACACCTGTTTCAGTCCTGTCTTTCAGTAAAATAAATACAGTATGAGCTCTGCGGGTTTGTAAACACAGTATTGTAATAATAATAATAATAATAATAATAATAATAATAGTAATAATAATAATAAGTTGATTATTAATAATAACAATCAATTAATCAACGCAAAATCATTTTACCAATATAAAAATTATAATTTATTAAAACGAATATAGTAATATTTCTAATATGTTAAATAAAATAATAGCATTAGAATGTTTGTGTGTTATTGTAAACATTTATTTTAACTATGCAAATCATTTTTATAAAAAAAATTAACTATACATTAAAAAAGTGCATGCATTTATAATTTATATTATTATTAATACTAATAATAATAAATATTATTGATTATTAATAATAACAATTAATTATTCATTACAATATACAGTTGCAATCAGAATTATTGAACCCCCTTTGAATTTTTTTTCTTTTTTAAATATTTCCCAAATGGTGTTTAACAGAGCAAGGAAATTTTTACAGTATGTCTGATAATATTTTTTCTTCTGGAGAAAGTCTTATTTGTTTTATTTCGGCTAGAATAAAAGCAGTTTTTAATTTTTTATGAACCATTTTAAGGTCAAAATTATTAGCCCCTTTAAGCTAATTTTTTTTCGATAGTCTACAGAACAAACCATCATTATACAATAACTTGCCTAATTACCCTAACCTGCCTAGTTACCCTAATTAACCTAGTTAAGCCTTTAAATGTCACTTTAAGCTGTATAGAAGCGTCTTGAAGAATATCTAGTCTAATATTATTTACTGTCATCATGACAAAGAGAAAATAAATCAGTTATTAGAGATGAGTTATTAAAACTATTATGATTAGAAATGTGTTGAGGAAATCTGCTCTCTGTTAAACAGAAATTGGGGAAAAAAATAAACAGGGGGTCTAATAATTCAGGGGGTTGAATAATTCTAATTGCAACTGTAAATGTTCCAATATAGAATATTAATATATTAAAAACGAATATAACAATATTTCTAATAATATATTAAATAAAATAAATAATAGCATTAAAGTGTGTGTGTTATTGTAAAACATATTTTGAATATGCTAATGCATTTTATTTAAAGTATGCATACGTATAAACATACACATATTCAGATGTATGAAGGGATTGATGCTTAAGAAACAAGATTAAAGCATTACATAATGCATAGAGAGTAATTTCAGGAGATTAGACATGTGCTGTGATATTAACACCACAATAAAGCATTAGCGGTTTGTATCTGCAGGTCACATTAGTTATATTTTACAACACAAGTCAATAAAACATGGTTTGTCCATTAGTTTGCACATTCTTTCATCCCATGATCTGTTCAAACTATTTTTAATGTGCATGCTGGAATTTATTCAGTAAATGTGTTTAACTGTTGTTGATTCACATATTTTAATATTAAAATAATTTGTTTTTATATGTGCATTTTCAGATGTGATGCACCTAAATTAATGCATGTTTTTAATTATTGCATAAAAATAGGTAGAGGGAAACTTACTATGGAGGTCAATGGCTACAGGTCTCTAACATTTTTTATGTCTTTAAACGAAGTTAATCCTTCTCAGTTGCTTTCAAAATATATGCACTTTAGGCGTTTCCATTGAAGACACAGTTCTCATAAAAATTAAAATTCTGTCATCATTTACTGTTTCAAACCTTTAGGAGTTACTTCTGCTAAACACAAACAAAGATACTTAGAAGAATGTTAGAAACCTGGAACCATTGACTTTCATTTGTCGTTCCTACTATGAAAGTCAATGGTTACCGGTTTCCAGCATTCTTCAAAATATCTTTATGTGTGTTCAACGAAAGAAAGAAACTCATAAAGGTTGGAAAAAGAGTAAATCGTAAGTACATTTTGAATTTTGGGGGTGATCTGTTTTTTAAAGGGATTTAAAGGGACAGTTTGCTCAAAAATGAACATTCTGTAATCATTTATTTTCCCTGAAACTGTTTAAGTTTTATTCTTCTGTTAAACACAAAAGAAGATATTTTGATAAAGAAGATATTTTTTTTAATATTATTTCAGTTTCCATAAGGGTTTCCATGAGGGACAGTAAATAGTGAGTAAATTGTCATTTTTGGGTGAACTGACCATTTGCGTTTATGATTTGTAATGCCATAAAGGTTTCACAGTATTTCCCTAATGTTTTTTTTTCTGGAGAAAGTCTTATTTGTTTTATTTCGGCTAGAATAAAGGCAGTTTTTAATTGTTTTAAACCAGGGTTTCTGCAGGTTTCATCAGGTCAAATTTAAAACTTTTTAAGACCCTTTTAAGAGCATAAAGAATGAAATTTTAGACTTATACAGGGTTAAGATTTTTTTGAATGGCCTAGTATTATCATGAGGAATCGTGTTATAGTTTTAAGTTTATTTTTTCCCTTATTAGGGAATTTAATTTGAGGAATTTGCTGTAAAAATGTCTAACAGCTGTTGTGAATTGTTGCTCTTTGCTATTAAAACTGTATATAAATATAAAAAATAAGGTTTTATTGAGATGTGTTCTTGGTCATTAGATGGATATCAGCCCAAATTGAGTAGCATTACTTGGACAAAGCAAAAGTAAGACCTGTTTAAAACAATTTAAGACCTACAACATTAATATGTCAGTAAATTTAAGACTTTTTAAGGCCTAAAATTTAGGTCCTTAAAATTTAAGACATTTTAAGACCCAGCGGACACTCTGTATACACATTTTAAGGTCAATATTATTAGCCCCCTTAAGCAATATTAGTTTTGGATTGTCTCCAGAACAAACCACTGTTATACAATGACTTGCCTAATTACTCTAACTTTTCCCTAATTAACCTAGTTAAGCATTTAAATGTCACTTTAAGCTGTATAGAAGTGTCTTGAAGAATATCTAGTCTAATATTATTTACTGTCATCATGACAAAGATAAAATAAATCAGTTATTAGAGATGAGTTATTAAACTATTATGTTTATAAATGTGTGGAAAAAAAATCTTCTCTCCGTTAAACAGAAAATAGGGAAAAAATATAAAGCGGGGCTAATAATTCAGCAGGGCTAATAATTCTGACTTCTCCATGTATTTTTGTGCATGTGAATCTTGCACGTGCTCAGTGTATGGTTCTGCTGAAGTGTGTGTTGTCAATCTAAGCATAATTCCTCAGTCTGCAGCCGGAGAGTCTTTAAGACGCTTACAGGAGACTCGTACGTAAGACAAACACACATCCGCTCGCTTTAATGCATGTCCTGCTCTACTCTTCAATAATTCAAGAAGAGCTGCACAACTGTACGCTTGATGGCTGATGCTATTTCATGACATTACATTATGCCTTTCTTAGCCTTTTTCATTCATTTTAACCTTGCTTTAACACTATTTTAATGTTTATTTCATTCATTCATTTTCTTTTCGGCTTTGTCCCTTTATTAATCAGGGGTCGCCACAGCAGAATGAACCGCCAACTTATCCATTATATGCTGTATGTTTTATGTAGCGGATGCCCTTCCAGCCACAACCCAACACTGGGAAACACCCTAACACTCCTGCATTCACACACATACACTACGGCCAATTTAGCTTATTCAATTCCCCTATAGCGCATGTGTTTGGACTGTGGGGTAAACCGACGCTCCCGGATGAAACCCACGCCAACACGGGGAGAACATGCAAACTCCACACAGAAACACCAACTGCTGGGACTCGAACCAGCGACCTTCTTGCTGTAAGGCGATAGTGCTACCCACTGCGCCACTGTTTATTTCATTCTTTGTTATTTTTATTATTTCTTATACTTGTTGTATTTTAATTGGTGGCACGGTGGCTCAGTGGTTAGCACTGTGGCCTCACAGCAAGAAGGTCGCTGGTTCGAGCCTCGGCTGGGTCAGTTGGTGTTTCTGTGTGGAGTTTGCATGTTCTCCCCGTGTTGACGTTCCTCCGGGTGCTCTGGTTTCCCCCACAGTCCAAACACATGCGCTATAGGAGGAATCGATGTACTAAAATAGCTAAATCGAGTGTGTGTGTGTGCTTGTGTGTGTGTGAATGAGTTTGTATGGGTGTTTCCCAGCAACTGGAAGGGCATCCGCTGCATAAAACATATGCTGGAATAGTTGCCGGTTCATTCCGCTGTGGCGACCCCTGAAATAGAGACTAAGCTGATGGAAAATGTATGAATGAATGTCGTATTTTAAGTTTCACTTTTTACTTCTTATTATACTCCACACACTGCAAAAATGCTTTTCTTATTCAGAGTTTTCATCTTGTTTCAAGTCCAAATATCTAAAAAATCTTAAATCAAGAAGCATCATCTGGACAAGCACAACTTATTTTCTCGTTTTCAGAAATAATGAGTCAAAATTAAATGAGTTTGTCCTTAAAACAAGCAAAATAATCTGCCAATTAAGTAAGCAAAATAAGTCAAAAGGAAACACAAGATTATTTTTCTTACCCCATTGGCAGATTATTTCGTATGATAATTATATATTTTGCATGATTATTATGTGATTCATTATATTATGCTATTAAATATTTTGTTTTGCTGTTTTATAATAAAAACAAGAACAAATGCACCTTGTACAATGTAACTGCATGTTTTGTTATGCTTCATAGCCACATTCAAATCAAGACTGGAACACATCTGTTTAGCTGTGCCTTTACTTATTGAGCACTGTGCTACGTCCGACAGATCACACTATTATGCCTTTATTCTCTTTTTCATTCATTTAAACCCTTTTTAACAAATTTTAATCTGTTTTTAATCATTTTTAATTATTTGTTGTTGTTTTTTTCTTGTTTCTTTTATTCTTGTTTATGTAACACACTTTGAATTACCATTGAGTATGAAATGTGCTATAGAAATAAACTTTCATTGCCTTTATGTCTTATACTTATGCCTTAAATTATTTAGTTATATAGTGTTTGTATGTTGTTTTAGGCGACGCAGTGGTGCAGTAGGTAGTGCTGTCGCCTCACAGCAAGAAGGTTGCTGGTTCGAGCCTTGGCTGGGTCAGTTGGTGTTTCTGTGTGGAGTTTGCATGTTCTCCCCGTGTTCGCGTGGGTTTCCGCCGGTTGCTCCGGTTTCCCCCACAAGTCCAAACACATGCGGTACAGGGGAATTGATGAACTAAATTGTCCATAGTGTATAAGTGTGAATGAGTGTGTATGGATGTTTCCCAGAGATGGGTTGCAGCTGGAAGGGCATCTGCTGCATAAAACATGTGCTGGATAAGTTGGTGGTTCATTCCGCTTGTGGCGACCCCAGATTAATAAAGGGACTAAGCCGAAAAGAAAATGAATGAATGAATGTTGTTTCATAGAAAAATGTACTATTATATGAATGTATTGCTATAATTTATGTACAGTGTTTTAATTACAAAACAACAGCATGCACATTTTATAGTAATTCATAACAAGAGATAGCAAAAAACAAACAACCTATTTTATTTATGTGATACTATTGTGTTATGCTTTGATGTTAAATAATAAAAAACATTACAACATAATATATAAACATGTTTTTTTGTGTGTGTTTTGTTAGGTTAGGAGTTAACATTGTTTTATGCGATGTTTCCAAACATGTTATTTAAATTTATTTCAGGTTTTATTTAAAAAACCAAAAAAAAAACAAAGTCAAATAGCTTGTTAACTTTCATTTAATCTTTTTATTGAGACCTTAATGGAAAAATACAGGCTAAATAAATAAAATGCTATGCTTTATGTGTGTTGAGACATCGATCTCAAAGGAGGACAGAGATCACAGGGCTTCACCCAGTGACTCAGCACAAAAAAAACCCACTATTTCATAAGCCTGATGGAAGATTTCTGCTTCACTTTTGGTATTATTCTGACCTGAGTCTAGAAATGCTTATGAGAACTAGTTCTTAGAAAGAAACATCTGGACAGGAACTATAAAAGAATAACAGCAGTTAAATATGTTTTATAAATAGTGGCATTTTGGAGCAATGTGGGCGGAGCTACCCAACGCAAAGCCACAGCAATAACTAATAGTGTTGCTCGATTTAGAATTTCTTCAAATGAGTTCCACTTCCCATTATTAATGGGTTTGATTCAGAGAATTGGTTCCTCACTGTCACTTACTTTTTTTGACACTTTACACTAATTATATATAATTTACATGCATTGAATATTATATTAAAGCCCGTAACTGCATTTTACTGCGTGCATTCCACAGTAAAATATAATGTCTAAAATGTACTGTATGTCAAAACTGTCAATAAGACAGCTAATTGTGCACTCAAATCACAGCATTACAACCCTCAAATATGAGCATGCAGTTCATCTGTTTATTAATATTAATACTGATTAATAATCAGAATGCAATGTAGCTATATATTTTTACCTGTATTCAAAACATACAAGAAAAAATAAATGAAAAATGTAAGCTTATCACTTAAAGTAGCCTGATTGCTGATAGTGATGGGATGATTGGATCATTTTACAGTTGCAATCAGAATTATTCGCCCCCCTTTGAATTTTTTTTTCTTTTTTAAATATTTTCCAAATGATGTTTAACAGAACAAGGAAATTTTCACAGTATGTCTGATAGTATTTTTTCTTCTGGAGAAAGTCTTATTTGTTTTATTTCGGCAAGAATAAAAGCAGTTTTTAATTTTTTAAACACCATTTTAAGGTCAATATTATTAGCCCTTTTAAGCTATCTTTTTTTCTGATAGTCTACGGAACAAACCATCATTATACAATGACTTGCCTAATTCCCCTAACCTGCCTAGTTAACCTAATTAACCTAGTTAAGCCTTTTAATGTCACTTTAAGCTGTATAGAAGTGTCTTGAAGAATATCTAGTCTAATATTATTTACTGTCATCATGACAAAGATAAAATAAATCAGTTATTAGAGATGAGTTATTAAAACTATTATGATTAGAAATGTGTTGGAGAAATCTGCTCTGTTAAACAGAAATTGGGGAAAAAATTTAACAGGGGGGCAAATAATTCAGGGGGTTGAATAATTCTGATGGCAACTGTATCTACATTTTGCCCACCCTTTAAGGCCCCATATACACTAATACGTTATTGTTTTAAAACAACGTTTTAGACCTAGTGTTTCTGAACGACTCTCCGTCTACATTACACCGCTGAAAACGCACATCACATGACCACACACACATACTGGCATGCACTGCAGCGTGCATTGAGCACATCTAGCCTACCCATATGCTGTGTGTGTCAGAATGTTCATCAAGGATCTACCGCTGGATCTAATCTCACTATAGTTATTAAATGTGATATTTAATTCATCTTGTTGTCTATATCTAACGACATATTCCCTGACTTTGGTCTTTTGAATCTATTACTTGTTCTCAGGTAACGTGTTTTGGCTGAGCGCAAAGATAAGTTAGGTTAATATCTTAATGTAACCGATTCTGCACATTTGACTGACCGCTCACCTTTATTTCCTCTAATGTATAAACATATTGTACGTAATACTTTTATAATGGCCATTATTGATTATTCAACTGATATTCAGCAAAAGAGAGGGTGTGTTTCATAATTTTCAATGAGAATGAAAAGAGGGCGTGATGTTATAGGCTCTGTTATGTTATAAATATGCATACCGTGAAGATGACGCTCATATTAACATGTAGCTACACGACGCCTCAACATTTTTAGTGTCTGTTAAGTTAATATCAAAATGAAAATAGGCAGTTCCTCATATCATGTTTTCATTTTATTGTTAAGATAGTGAAACAGCGTAGCCTGCAGGGTGATGTGAATGAGGTTATAAAGTACACTGTTCCCTTTGGAGATTTACCCGATGTGTCCTCTGGAGTTTGTTTTCCATATCAAACTTGTGAAGTCTGAACTTAAGGAGAGGATGCAAGACTGAACTGTGTGTAGGCTACTTAATATTGAGGAAAATC
Organism: Danio kyathit; assembly: GCA_903798195.1. Taxonomy (NCBI): domain Eukaryota; kingdom Metazoa; phylum Chordata; class Actinopteri; order Cypriniformes; family Danionidae; genus Danio; species Danio kyathit. Next base: position 1,957,159 of record LR812539.1, read on the forward strand.
CCCAATCAGATCCCAATCGTCTCGGTTTTCTGATGTCTCCGTCCGATCCACACTGAGACGAAGCAGCAGTGTTTTAAAATGAAAACGGCCTCTTCAGCATTTCCAAAACGCTCCGTTTTCGGCGCTCGAAAACTCCAGCGTAGTGTGGACGGATGGCGTAACCATAGCAAAACTTATGCATTTAAAACTAAAACATATTAGTGTAAACGGGGCCTTAGGCTGTACTCACACTATGTACAGTTGCCTTGAACCGGGCCAAAGCACGCTTGTCCCCCCTCCCGTCTCCCCCGACGGCCCGCACTGACATTACATTCGGGCCTGGGCACGCTTACGTCATTGATGATGCGCTGTTCAGTGAGCGCTCTCGCTCAGCACAGTGGAGATTTCAGATCAGCCACTGTTGACGCTCATAAACAATCATAAAGTCTTCGTGCTGCAGGAATTAGGAGGTTTGTTGAAGATGCAGCTGTGGTGCAGTGAGGGGTTTGTGTCTTTAATAATCTACGACAGTTTGCGTTCACTGAACAGTACGAATGATTAATTAATCCATATCAAACAATCCCTTAAAAGTCACGTCTCACTTTCAGTTTCGGGCTCAAGCACGCTTACACTCACACTGTAAGCGTACCGCGCCTGAGCCCAAGTGAACCGCGCTTTGGCCCACCTCTTCCAACCGGGCCAGGGCCACCCAAGTGTACCGTGCCTGAGCCCGATTCAGAGCACTCACACTTCTCAAACGATCCGGGAAACGGGCCTGGGCACGGTTCACATAGCATAGTGTGAGTACACCCTTAGTCTTGTTCAGTGAGATGAATAAATCTTTTTTCAAGTCATTTCATTCAGTTTGCTAAAATATCATTCAAATGTTATTCCAAACACATCTTCAACTAGCTCAAATGTTGATCACACTACAAACAAGGCAGAACTAGAATGCTGTTAGAGGGAGAAAATAATCAATTATTGTTTACTTGGGTCTTCTGTCTATGATTAGCTCAGCGTTTTTATGCTTATTTTGCAATAATTAGAATAATGATGTAGGATCAACTGAGTAGGATAAACTTTTTATCCGATAAGAAACATGGCCTAAAAACTACAATGTAAACAAATTTAGTGGGTAATGTCAACGCATGCGGTTCATCAGTATGCGTAATGTGTTTAGTTTTTGACAGACTTTGCAGCATGTTTCCAGCTTTACATTAAAAAAGATTTAAAATGTTGTTTGCTTATTGTTAAAGGCCTCAGCCGTCAGTCCGTCATCACAGTGCTTCAGTATTATTATTATTCTATTATTATTCCCTCCAGAACTGTCTTGATCATCTGTCCGCGCTCCTGTCTCACGCCTCCAAAAGCCACCACATTCACTATGCAGTGATCTTTGCTTTTCATTCGTCTTCTGAGGCGCAACTCATTTATTACAGAAGAACAAGCAACACAGTGGCGAATCCCAACACATCAAACCACTTCTCTGACCAATATCTGTGCATGTTTAGCAGGAGCTGATGATTTTGTTCTCTTTAGATTCTCATTGGATGGAAATGCTCCTTTATTTACAAATATTTTATGCAATATTAATCTTTCATATAAATCTAATGCACATGTATGGATGGAAACACAGCTATTGTTGTCTCAGTTTTTTGCAGATGGTCGGTGTGTGTGTGATATACCTGTAAGTGTACGGCCCCATCTCAGACAGATGAGCTTTAGCTTCTCCTTTCAGGAAAGCCTCAGGATTGGTGACGTTGAAGAAGAAAAACTCCATGTACACAGGAGGTGGAGGATTCTTCCATGTGGCGAACACTTTACTGTCTTCTGTCAGCGTGATCTCCTGCAAACACACACACACACACACACCACTGTATGAGAATTCATCATAAACATGTGTGGGTTTGGTTTAGAGGCCTGGTCAAACTCTTTAAATCATGTCTGTCAGTGTTGAAAAATGACTTACTGGAGTATGATTTACAAGATAAAGAGGTCATGAACTTTCATTTTGTGTATTTGGTACTGTTCTATGAGAACTAATACACTGTAAAACATGCTTAGTTAACATTAAAAAGTGAGTAAACCTGTTGATTTTAAAGCGATTAGTTGACTTTACTTAAATAAGTGAGTAAACCTGTTGATTTTAAAGCGATTAGTTGACTTTACTTAAATAAGTGAGTAAACCTGTTGATTTTAAAGCGATTAGTTGACTTTACTTAAATAAGTGAGTAAACCTGTTGATTTTAAAGCGATTAGTTGACTTTACTTAAATAAGTGAGTAAACCTGTAGCTTTTAAAGCGATTAGTTGACTTTACTTAAATAAGTGAGTAAACCTGTTGATTTTAAAGCGATTAGTTGACTTTGCTTAAATAAGTGAGTAAACCTGTTGATTTTAAAGCGATTAGTTGACTTTACTTAAATAAGTGAGTAAACCTGTTGATTTTAAAGCGATTAGTTGACTTTACTTAAATAAGTGAGTAAACCTGTTGATTTTAAAGCGATTAGTTGACTTTACTTAAATAAGTGAGTAAACATGTTGATTTTAAAGCGATTAGTTGACTTTACTTAAATAAGTGAGTAAACCTGTTGATTTTAAAGCGATTAGTTGACTTTACTTAAATAAGTGAGTAAACCTGTTGATTTTAAAGCGATTAGTTGACTTTACTTAAATAAGCGAGTAAACCTGTAGCTTTTAAAGCGATTAGTTGACTTTACTTAAATGAGTAAACCTGTTGCTTTTAAAGCGATTAGTTGACTGTACTTAAATAAGTGAGTAAATCTGTAGCTTTTAAAGCGATTAGTTGACTTTACTTAAATAAGTGAGTAAACCTGTTTCTTTTATAGCGATTAGTTGTTTAGCTTAATAATTATGTAATTTACTTAATAAAAATCAGCAAACCTGTTGCTTTAAAAGCAATTAGTTCCCTTTACTCTAAAACGTTAGCAATTTACTTTAAAAATCTGTTGAAGAGTTGAACCTGCTGCATTAAAGCAATTAGTTGACTTTAAATTGTGAACTTGGCAAATGCATATTTTTCAAATTTATGCACATCTTGGCATTTCCTATAAAAATGCTTTCATGCAACATTCCTAAATGCACATAAAAATAGGTGGATGGAGGAACTTCCGATTTAGCGTTCGACATGTGAAGTCGCAAGGTCGGCAGCTCTGCAAACTAATTCCTAAATTTATTAAACACATAGTTACAACATACTCCAATTTTATTGTCGCAGCTGATAAATTGTTCTTTGGACTATTTCTGATCCTTGCGCCTTGATGTCGAAAGCCCCGTGTCAGAAAAAGACTGATTTGGGTCCGCCGAGTCAGCTAAAGATGAAACAATCATGATTGATGGTGCTACAATAATGGCAGCGATCAAATCTTTGGAAACCAGAATTCACCAAGTGTTTGACACGTATGTGGCTGAGTTCTGAAAAGAAATATCGTCCCTACGGGAAGAAGTGCACAAATCACTAATGACGGTAACTTCAGACTAGTTAGTACACAAGGAGAGGCTAACTAGTCTGGAAAATGCAACATCCGAGTGGATACAGTCTCGACGAAGCAATCTGCGTCTTGTGGGTATTTCTGAAGTTATGGAGTACACAGCCACCAAAGTTCATTGCAGAAACACTGCAAGAGATATTCAGGTTCCACAAGCCCAAATGCATCGCACATTATCCGAGCGACCAGCTAAGGGTCAGAAGCCGCGGTCGTTTGTCATATGCTTTCACAGATTCAATGTTAAAATAGGTGGATGGATAACTAGTGTCACCTAAGGTCATGACCTCAGCGCTACATTACTGCCCACTCGAATGTAACATTTATAAACATGAGGACATTCCTGAAATCCACTCAGATCCCGTTTGTTCTGCAGTGCTGACGTATTACAACAGCTATGAAGGACATTATTGTATACAGTGTTTCCAAACGCTCTGGGTCAATCTCTGCAGTGTGAAGAGCTACCCTTTAGAGGCATTGAAACATCGATCACGGAGGAGGACAGAGATCTAGCTTTACCCCGTGATTCAGCATTTCACAAGCTTCAGTCTGACTATCAGAAACAAATCTGGCTCACTTTTCAGCCAACAACTTACACAGAAGGAGACTTGCGTAACATGCAAAATGACCAGCCAGTCCTTCAGAGGCTGTGCACTGCAAAAAATGTGTTTCTTACTTAGAGATTTTGTCTTGTTTCTAGTCCAAATATCTAAAGATTCTTAAAAAAGCAAACGATATTGTCTTGTTTTTGACAAGATAATTGCCCATTGGCAGATTATTTTGCTTGTTTTAAGGAAAAACTCACTTTATTTTGACTTATTATTTCTGAAAACAAGACAATATTTTTTGCTGGTCTCGAAAATGCTTCTTGATTTAAGAATATTTGGATATTTGGACCAGAAACAAGACAAGTAAGAAAAGTATTTTTCCAGTGTATGAACAATGCAGCGCAATTTAAATGCCAACTTGTAAACGATGCACTTTTTAAATTGATGCATGACTAAATTTCTTTATCAATGCATCAAATGGCGAATCAGGGAATCTTTAATCCCTAGCACAGGGCTATTCAATTAGTTTGTCATGGGGGCCAGTTCATGAAAAGCATCCCCAACGAAGGGCCGGAGAGACATGACTTGCAATATAAAGGATGACACAACTGCATATAAGAGCCAATATGTTGTATTTTTGCTCCTTTAGACACCCACGTTGTATTTGTCTACATTAAAATGTTAATATATTGTATTTTGAAACTATATAATATCACTGCATTGTACAAAAAGTTTTTTTTAACAAACATTCAAATGTTGTATTTCACAGCACAACAAAATCAGTGTATTGCTTAAGTAGGCTTCTTCTACACTCAGATGCGTTCATATCTGATGTTTTGAACTGCATAATTATGGATGCAACAATTATAGATTTTGGTTGTGCGATTATATAGTGTGAAGAATAATCAGGGTTTCACAGTTATCACGTCTAATGTAAATTTAAGCATTATATTAGCTAGATTTAGATCTGGACATCCCTAACTAATATTAAAAACCTTTAAAAGGCATTTTCATTAGTAATAGTTTTTATGCTGAAGGTTTTTCTGTGCTTATAGGGCTACACAATTTAATTATGTGTGTGTTTATAGAGAGGAACGGGAGAAAATAATATAATAATAATTGTTATGAAGGTCGGCGACAATATTTAGATTAACTGTTGTTATCATCTGCGTTCATACATACATAATCATTTTAATAATAGTTCGTCTAACATGTCTTTTGTTTACATTGCACTGAAAGCTCAGCACAACTCTCACCGTTACAGCATGAGATGTTTTCTACTGCGTGCGCCCAGACAGCCGCGAGCGCGTTGCTCCGCTTGCGCCCGCATATTGGCATATATTCTTACGACATAACAAACTTGCGCGCGGGAAAGACGTGATATGGGAACGGCCCGCGGCTATAGTTATTACAGTGTGCGTGCGTATTAGCTTCAGTGGACAAGCTCGGAACTTTAAACTAGCGCACAGTTGGCAACTTGGCGTAACTTTGTTCAGCAGTTTCGTTTCGTGCGGCAGAACAGAAATGCAGAAATGCGGGTTAGAGAAGCCTTTACGATTAATTAACCGTGACGAATTAAAGCGCAGTTAATAGTGAAATCGGTTATTCGTTGCATCCCTAATAACGATATCAGTGCATTGTACAAAAGACCATTTCTACAAACATATTCAAATGTATTCGGCTGCTCTCGCCACTGTCAGGTGACTCACGCTCTGCGCATCTTGTGCTGTATTAAACAGACGCACGTCACTTCATAACTATAGCAGCCGTTTTTTGACTGAACTCATTTTATTCTTGATGTCTTGGTCACAATATTTGGAGGGCCAGAACAAATTGCCTCGGGGGCCGGGTTCGGCCCGCGGGCCGCCAATTGAATAGCCCTGCCCTAGCAGCTGCTAAATCTGAAAAAATGCATCTGTCTTTGAGGTGTTTGTGGAGGAAGTGAAACCCAGAAGTTTGCAGATAAAGTTGTTTATCTGATTAAATAAAAATAGTTAAACACTAACAGTTTACACCTAATATTTGCCAGCATCTGTTATTCACCCACAGGAACAGAGGCAGAACTGATAAAGAAGACAGTTTTGAATAGTGCATCACAGTTCACTAGTTCAACATTTTGTTATTTTTTTAAATGGGACTTGTCTCTAGAGTCTCTAGAGTGTGTGTGTGTGTGTGTGTGAAGTTCAGTTGAAAACAGCACACAGATAATGTTTTCTAGCTCTCTGAAACTGACCCTTTTAACCTTTGATCCTAATTGTGGCATTTTGGTGACTGTCGCTTTAAATTCAAATGCGGTTTTCAGAAGAGGGCGGAGCTATAAGTGCATATGTGTCAGCACAGTGGCAGATTAAAAAACAGGACTAGCGTTCTCAGTGCTGGTCAGGTGTGCATGTGTGCTTCAGTGTGAGTGTGTGCTTAATGCCTCTGTCAGTCTATGGAGACTCCTGTTGCTGTTCATTTGTGCTTCATCTAAAACTCCACATCTATAATCCTCTCAGTCCAGTGCTTCCCATAGGCGGGGGGTGTTTGCTGGACAATGAGGGAGTGGTCACTTGGTGATTTCTAAAAATCGAATTCATTTTATTAAACTGTTTGAATTACCATATTTTAATGATTAGCAGTTAATAGCTATATAGAAAAAAACAACATGCAAATAAAATCCATCAGCCTTTTGATTTTTTTGCTACCCCTGGGGTGATTATGATATATGAAACACACAGCACATTGATGTCATGGCACCAGGGTAAACTTTCTGACACCTTTACAGCACTCACGTACATTAGAAATAAATACAGGCCACAACTGAACATGGAGGATAGTGTCCGAGTGGCGTTCTTCAAAATTAAATGATGTACAGACTTGGGCCTACAGGTATGTGAGTGCTGTTATGTGCAAGGTTTTTATATTTATAACCACCTCAGAGGATATTGGGGGTCGCGAGTCACTGGCATTGTAATTTTGGGGGTCGTAGGCTGAAAAGTTTGGAAATCCATGTCTTATTCTACGCTGACATTATCTTCATCAGCTCAAACACTCTAACGTCTAATAAACAGACGTCTGCTTCTCACTCTGGGCTGCTGTTTATGCTAATGAGGGAGGCTAGTGGGCGGAGCTTTCCACCTTTGATGACACGTACAAGGAGAGAATGTCAATCAAAGTGTATTTTATATCTGTTGACAACCAAATATCTGATTCATACACACACACACACACACACACACACGACTGCTAATCCTCCATAGTGGTTCTATTCAATCGTTCATTTTCCTTCAGCTTAGTCCCTTTATTAATCAGGGGTCGCCACAGCGGAATGAACCGCCAACTATTCCAGTATATGTTTTAAACAGTAAATACCCCTCAAGTCGCAACCCAGTACTGGGAAACACCCATACACACTCATACACATACACACTCATACACTACGGCCAATTTAGTTCATCAATTCCCCTATAGCGCATGTGTTTGGACTGTGGGGGAAACCGGAGCACCCGGAGGAAACCCACACCAACACGGGGAGAACATGCAAACTCCACACAGAAACGCCAACTGACCCAGCCGGGACTCGAACCAGAGACCTTCTTGCTGTGGAGTCACAGTGCTAACCCAGGGTGGTTCTAGTTTCACTTAAAATAATAAAAGCAAATCATAAATGTGCTGCAGTGAGTATAAATGTACACGCTCATAAATGTTCAGATAAACTGAATGACCTGCAATAATCCTGACCATAAAGCCTCAGTGAATGAATCACACACACACACACACAC